>VWZY01007336.1:205-14818 GCA_013399075.1 Chloroceryle aenea | reverse complement strand
TGATTTTGTATATATTTGTATATATTCCTTTTTATTGATACTATTTTCATTAAGGCTGGCTTAGTTTTCTTTCCCAATCCATAAGTCTCTCTCCCTTAGTCCCTTTCTCTTTCCCTTTGGGAAAGAGGTTAACAGAGAGCATCTGTCATTTGTCTTTTGCCTGGCCCAGCCCTAAAAAATGACAGCACTGTATTCCCCTGCCTTGTACTTTAACTCTGCAAGGTGGAAGCAGCCTTCAGATTTGGAGCAAGGAGGGTGTGAGACATGTGGGGAGGTGATGTTGCACATTGGCTCTGCCATTCCTATTCCACATCTTAGTGAAAGACCTCTTCACTCCACAGGGCTGTACCTCAGCATCTTTCACTGACCCTGTCATTATTTTGAATGAATAAAAACACAGGAGACGAGCTGCACACTGGAATGCCTGGAATGCCAATGCAGAACTCAGCTAATAATGGTTCTATAGTGTAAATCAGCAGCATAGCCAGTCCCAGTTTCACTTGGCTGTGCTCCATGAATAGCAGAAGCGACATTGAGTAACAGTGAATTGAAAATCAGTTTAAAAAGAGGAAGAGGATAAACCCTGAAAATGCTCTCTGTTACGGTGTGAACTATTTTTATAATCTGAGAATTTAAATCTTTAAATGATTAACCCAGGGAAAGTATCTTGTTCTGTGAAGCAGTCACATAATTCTGGCAAGGAATATCTCTGGAGTCAGTTGATCCCAAGAAAAGAAGTTAGTGAAAGCACTTTCTCTTCACTCTCATGTGCCCTAGGATTGACCCAAAAGAATCATATTCATCAGGGAGAACACTGGGTGCTGTTAAAATTAATTTACATCATGACCTCCGATTGGAGTTCCTACTAGAACAAAGAGACAGCTGTTGACTCACATTAAGTGGCTGGCAGATTGGTTCATTTATTTATTTTTAACTTTGCTACATATCTGCAGCCAACAAGAACTTAGCAGAGAACTGGGGAACATATTTTTAATGACCATCCTGTGTGCCTCTGTAAGTGCATTTATGACGGGCTACTTGCTGTGAAGTCTATGCTATGAGATGTCACTGGCATAGCTTCTTTGTATAAGAGCACAAAGAAAAAATCAGATGTACCCAGCCAAAGTATCTTTGCCAATAAAATCCTACTGTAGACACAGCTATGCTGTTCGATGAGGTTTTCACAACTACGTTGGCAGAATACTAGCTTCTGAGGGCTTTCACATTGTCTCTGCTATGACAGGGCCCTGTAGCAGAGCAGCAGTGGAACAGAACTAAACCACCCCAGTAGGATTCTTCCCAAGACTGGCATTGTTTCACCTAACTTCAGCTAGTAAGCATAGGCTTCTGCATCAGGAGCATAACACCCTTGGTTTACTCCAGATAAGGGGTGAGGGAATATGGCTTCTCTGGAGTATGGATGAGTTCTGAGATGGACTGAACTGCCTTTGAGAAGTGTCCTTTAGTCTCCTGTGACTGTAGAGGTTCGCCAGTGGCTAGACACAATAAACATGGATCTTAGTGCACCCAGGTCATTGGATTAAATCTGAGTTGAAAGCAGACATACATGCAACAGGTTAAGAGGAAATGGCTTCACATTGCACCAGGGGAAGTTTAGGTTGGATATTGGGGAAAATTTCATCACCAATAGGGTTGTTACACATTAGAACTGTCTGTCCAGGGCAGTGGTGGAGTCCCTATCCCTGAAGTAGCTGAAGTACGCTGCCTATTGAAAAAAATCAAGTGTGAGCTGAATCAGTCATTTCCATCTCAAAGGGGATGGGAGGGAGAAGTCTGTCTCTTGAAGTAGCTGCAAGCAAGAGGGTGGAAAAAGAGTCTTAGAAGAGGGAAACTTCTGCGGAGATCACAGCAAACCCTACAGCTCTTGCACTTCGCTGTCCCTTGGAAATTCAGTCAGCCAGGAAAAAAATACCTCAAATGAGGAGTGACTGAAAAGTATCAGGTAATCCTAGGAAGCACCTTCACAGGTCTTGCCTGCCCAGCAGGGATCCACACTTCAGGAGGTCTTCCTAGGACACCGGCGAGCTGGGCTGTCTTAAATTCTGGGCTGGTGCTCTGTTGTAGGCAAAGCAAGTAAAATGCTCCTTATGTGGATGATCAATACATACATAACGAGATCTCAACAAATCTATCAGCCTGAATAAGAGGAAGATTTTGCTACTGCTTATAAAACTGCATGGAAGGCACACCTCAAACTGGCAAAAGTGCATTGCTACTTGGATATTCAATGTGGGCAAGGCCACAAACTCCCAGACAGCTTTCACCAGCTCTTAGCAGAGTCTGCCAAGGAAAGACTACAGAGAATGAAGCTTTGCATGTCCCTGCCAGGAAGAGCTCCTCACTTACAGACTTCAACACATTTCATTTATTAGTCAACACTGCATGTGGACTGTGAGATGCTGTGGTATCCCATGCAACACACAGGACCAGAGAGCTCCCGACGCTGGAGTGCAAATGCACACGAAAATCTGGTTCCAAATTTAAACATTCCTAAGATTTTGTCTCAAAGACCTGTTTTAATCTTGGTGCTAAATGAGTTAATAATGCTCATTTGCTCAGTTGTTTTCCAAAGCTTTTGTGTGACTTGCATTCTGAGCATTCTGCTCTAGCTAGGTGGTGTGGTGTCAGGTCTTAGGCTGGACTTGATGATCTCAAATGTCTACTCCAGCTTCTATGATAATTCTGTGTAGTTCTGTATAATTTAACATAAACTGATGACCTGTGACTGCAAGAGACATCATGTTTTTTAAAATGGGCCCTGTCTCACATCAGTCTTCTATAAAGCTATTGGGCTCACTCTGTCCACAGCAGCAGCAGACACAACACAAGGCACCAAGCTGCCTAGTAGCTGTTTGTATTTTAACCTCTTTGTCCCCCAGGCTCTCTCTGACCAGGTGCTTTCAAGATGCAGTGGTTAAAACATTATTTTCCTCAAGAAAATGTGAAGCAGGACAACCCAGTAGCTAACATGATGGCCTGTGCCCCTCCAAACTGTGTCCTGTTCCCGGCTGCCTCCAACAGCAGCTGTCCCAGCAGCTGCAAGAGTCACTCCACATTTATTTTCTCTCCCGCCCTTTATCTGTCTCTCTTATTTAGACTATAAGCCCTTTAGGGCAGGGACTGTCTGTAAGTACACGCTTTATGCCATTGCGAGCACAATGGGGCCTTGATCTCAGCTGGAGACCCGAGACATTATTTGAACTTCAGTAATAACTGAAGTTTCCTCTATCTGTGACCGCATCAGTGCGAGGGACATATCCAGAGGGTTCCCTGTTTCTAGAGGTCAGGGAGTAAAACATATTCAACAATTTTATAAGCTTCTGTGGCTCTTAGTCCTCTGGAAGGTGCCAGACCACCTTCAACAGGTACAAATTGCCATTACACCCAGCAACTCAGTTCCCCTTGCTTAGTGGATGTGGGAATAAAATGCTGGAGGTGTGTTTTCTGTGTTCCACATGTTTAATTAGCTGACAACTATGGTGTCTGTACAAATAGACATAGATACATATGTTTCAAGTGGCCATGTTTTAAATTAGCACCATATAATTTTCAATGGTTTAGAGGCATGATGGACTTTCCATATGAGAAGCTGCAAAGACTTGGATTATTTAACTTGGAAAGAAGGATAATTACACAGGCTTAATTGGCCTATTTAAGATGATGAATGGTATAAGAAAAGCTGATCATTCCTTCTCTTTACACTCCACAGTAATATGAGAACTGAGGCTCATATGTTAAAATAAATGGTAGGTAAATTTAAAACAAATAAAGGAAATACCCTACAGAGCAGTCTGCCTGTGGAATTCAGTGCTGTGGAGCATTAGACTTGAGGATGGATCTGAAAGCAGGTGAGAAAGCTTAACATTTCCAGGGCGAATCAAAATCCTTAACTCACAGATACACACATGCTGTCTCCAGTAGTCCTGTCCAAGACAGGACTGATGGTGCTGTGTCACATACATATATCCACCAAAGCCAATGAAACACCTCTCAAACATTGAGGAGAGAAGAGGATGGTCTAATTTCTCCTCCTCAAACAGTCTTAGCGTCCACCATTATCTGTGACTCTTAATGTATCTTAATGTAGCTGTGTATCTTAATGAATCTTCATTTCATCCATTGTTTCATATTTTTCCTTCTTGTCCCCAGCAACACTCTTGCTTAAGGTTTGTTAGCTCTGTGCCCTGTGTTAGTTCAGGAAATCTCTGGTCATTGCCATGAAAATCCTAAATGCTTGGTGAGAAATCAACTCCCTGTATTTCACCTCGGCTCTTCTCCAGCCCATGTTATCAGCAAATCATGGGGGCAAAGCAAAGCAGAAGTAATTGGATGGCAGGAACATGAGCATACTGTAATTGTTTCTCTTTGAGATGAAAAAGAGAAGCTGCAACATATCTTCAATGTGAAATCTCTTCAGACATGTAAAACAGGCATGGTAAACTTGTAGCATGGATGTGGGGATGCTCAGGATAATTTATTCTTTTAATCATAAATATCCATCCTGAAACAAGACATTACAGGATCTTTGAACTTCATTTATGTTCAAACAGTTCACCATAAAAGCTTGATTAGTGCCAACCAAATTCAAGCTATGCAGGAAAAGGGTTACTGTGTCAGGCAAGAATAGTTTTTCAGAGGTGAATAGACAGAACTTTTCTAACTGGCAGAAATGAAATTATCTGTTTTATTCTGTTAGTTTTGTAGATCTTATATCCAATCAGGATTATTTGCTCACTTAGTCTTCCCTTCTGTGTATCTCAACCTATTACTTTTGTCCTCAATATTTCTGAGCTGATCCTATTAAGCTGGCCTAGACAAAAGGCATTTCAGCCATCAAGAGACAAAATTACCTTGTGCGGGGAGCAGAGATCTTCAAGACTAAAGCACCATTAACATCCACAGCTGCAAAAGTGAATAATTCATTTGGTAGAACATGTTCAAGTGACTCTCAAAGGTAATCCAGTAAAGGAAAGTGAGAAAATGCTATTTCTAGACATATAACCTTTAAAAACCTGAGACAACACAGAAGCAGATACTTCTGTGATGCTGATGACTTGGCTAGGAAATGCCGCAAAGCAATGCACAGCCACGCCTGGCGAGGCAGAAGTGTGCAGGCCACATAAGGCAGTGATGGAGAAGAAAGCTTGTACCTTTTGACCTCTCTCCTCTAAATCCATCCCTGCAAAACCCTGAATATTTTTTTTTAGTAATGAAAATGAGCACATTTCTCTCTCCATGCTGGTAGGTTGGAATTTCTTGTCGCATGTTGTTTGGATTCTGCAGATTCAGATGATGTCCTTGTCCCTAAGGGGAAAGGGAATAAAAAGGACAGGTGACCAGGGTGGATATAAAAGCTGTGACTGTGGTTCTGCTTTGACTTTTACTGAATATTTTTACAAGATTGTTTTTAAACACATATTCTTATTTGTCACTATTATTTTCATTTTAATTTCCTGACTATTGCCACAAATGTTTGGTATGAGATTGTAGGAATGGCCAAATGGCTGATAGCGACATTTTTGTGACACTGAGGTTAGTTAAGCCACATATCCACATTGGTCAAGAAAGCAAAATCCATAAATTAAGGGTTTGCAAGCTTAGTGACAGAGTTATTAGACTGAGTACAATTTACTACAGATACATCTTTACTATGATATAAGTTCATTGAATTTAGTGGGGTTATAGGAGACATAAAATTTGAGGAAGACAGAGTCAAGAAAAGTTCTGTATGTTTCATCTCAGAAGGTGCAATACACCTTCCACTGACTGGACAACCAGGTTGTTTTTAGAGATTATTTCTTTGTTATTATTAAGAATGCTTAATTCTTCCTCTCTTTTTTTTTTTCAAAGACTGGTGTCTCAGTAGCCTTCCATTTTAGGATTCACTACTTGTGATCTCAGAGGCACAATATTGTGTCTAATAACATTTCATTTTAACATATACACCGGTTTCCCTCCTTAGTGATGGACTTAATTTATAATCCTTTCTCCTTAGGTGTTCATACCCACCTATATGAAAACAGCAAGTCACTTGTTATGAGAGTATTACAAGACTCTGAATCTGGAAAATCCACGGTGGTGCTTCACTTCTGCAGCACAGCTGGCTGATTACTCTCAATGCCCCAAACATGTATTGGCTGCACTACCACCTGGATGTCCTTTCAAGACTAGACACTGACCATGTGTACAGTTAGATACTGTCTGTCGTGACCAGTAATCAATCTGAACAGGAAAGATGGAAGAAAAAGGTGGAAGTGACAAGCTCCACTCATACACCAGATAAGAGTCAGGTGGCCAAACCCACCCCTTTTCACCTAAATTTCATGAACAATGCTCCATCATTTGGACGATCCAGGTTTTACCACCGTGCTCCTCTCCTTCCTCTACTCTCCTTTTTTGGTCACACAGAACTCTCTTCTTGTCTCAGGTCATGCTTAGGATGATGGGAGAGGTAGACGCTCTACATCCCCTTTTGTGAACAAGCTACTGGTCTGTGGGAGACAAACTGCTGGGCTGGGGTTGTCAGCATAATAAATGGAAAGCAGGAGTCTATGGGACATTGTGATTAAACATAACTGGCTCTGTAATCACTCTCCAACAACCGGCACTGTAAAATATGCCACCATTTGCTTCACCATTTATAAAACATTCAAAGATCATTTTAAAAATAAGTTTAATGTGGGAAAAGTTGTGGAAGAAAAAAATGCGGGAAAATTTCACAATTATCATCTTAATTTCACCAATAACTATTCTGACTTTACACAGGTTTCTCTGTGTTGGAGTAACAAATTGGCTCTGTTATATGCATTCAAAGTAGTGGTTCACTTCCAAGACGATACTCTCTTTTAAGCATCCTCACTTACAGTAAAAGTGTGACTTTTTCCCGTGTCTGAAAGTCTTGATTTCCTACTTGTCATTCATTAGACTTCTGAAAGATGGTGTCTTATTTGACCTTAAATCCTTGGAAAACTCTCTACATGCTTCTTTCTTGGCTCATTTTGCTTCCCTCTTGCAGCAAATCCATTAGACCCAAAGAATTACTCATTTTGATCACTTCCATAAAGTGAGTTTCTGGCAGCAATTATTCCTCGCACACAGAGTTACTTTTTCACACTGACAAATATTAAAAAAAAAAAAAAGGCAAAATTTGATGTATTTTACCCATTGTGCTTCACGTTTCTTATACAGATTGAACTTGAAAAACACAAGTATTTGTACTAGGGGATCCAAGGCCTTTGAGACTAGCAGTTTATTTTTCTAGGGATAAAGATAGAACAATTAATACATTATTTACTCTGAAGAGCTGTTATCTTGAGTTTCAAATGGTAATTCTGTAGCAGGGACTGACTGATCTGACACAGATACTCTGACTTGAGGTTAGACTTTCATTTTGCATTGAAAGGAAAGGTCATGAAAACTACTTTTCAGTTAGTGTGTTGGTATATACATACATAACACAAATGCAGAGCAGTTTCACACAAGCTAGACTGAATTTATACTGAGACACATGATAAATTATACTTAAAACCAGGCAGAAAACCCCCAAAAGAGCAAAGATTGGATCAAATTTAACATCTGGACAAGATTTATAACCCAGGATCAAGCTAAAGCCCAGGAAACAAGAAAGTCATGAGGTATCTAAACCCATGTAGTATAGCCAGTGGGGCATCAGAGAGGGGACAAAGTCCATCCTACAGGGAAACATCACAGCTGAAGGTCATTAGGGTCTATTTGCAGAAGGCAGGGCTGAAGATTTGCTTACCAAGATGGACACCTACTCCCAGCTATGGACACATGCTCACATGGTAAATGTTAGAGTAACAGAGTCCTCTCAAATACAGTGTACCCAGGATGGTAAAACAGGATGGAGACGCATGAATCAGGGACAAATAGATAAGATTGCCTTTGGAAATGGGCAATTTAAAAAGCAACATTGACATTTACATTTGCTGAGGGAATTGCACAGTGAAATCTCCCTCAATGGGCAAAAGTCCAGTCTCAGGAGTAGATTGAGAACTCTACCTGTTATAGTCGGGAAGCTCACGTTTTGTGTTGGATAAACACCTGAATGCAGTCACTTTTTTCCCAAAAGCATGGGTTTTTTTCCCAAAACCCTGGGGTTATTCCCATTTGCAAACTGAGGCATGACACCTGGGCTCCTATTTTGAACTTCTGAAAAGGTCCCAAATCCCACACAATCTGCTATCCTCAGGGCATCTTAGACCTTCTTTTTCTTTTTTCTGCTGTTGTACCTGAGAAGGAAAAAGGTGCAAAAGAGAAAAGTATAGTGTACTGGAGGAGGGAAATAAACCAGGTTGTTTTACTATGCCAGAAGCTAGCTTTTAATTTGCATTTTACTAACAATCTCTGATAATATCTGCAAGAAGGGCATTTCATCCATAAAAATATACATCCCTTTAATTATAATGCTGCATACTATAGAAATACTAAACTATTACAGTGGACAGCAAGGAAAAAATGTGGCATGCAGGAAGGTAGTCAATAATATGGGGTCAAAATAAAAATAATTTTATATCTTTTCTCACCTTATATACATTTTAATTTGTTTTGGGGTTTTCTTATGAATTAAAACTATGTTAAGAAACAGCAGGCTACCTTAAGATATGAAAACAAACATGATCAGAAAACCATGTCTTTTCTAGCAATTGGTTTTCATTAATTGTTCCCTTCTTTAAGTTTCCAAGTGAGGAGTGAAAAAATATGTATCTAGGCAGAAAGTCAAAATTCCTTTAAAATGTGGGGTGGATTTTTCATTTTTTATTTTTTCTTAATTTATTGCAAGCTAACTCCAGGAGGTAATTACAGCCATTTTTTTGTATTATTTTTGACATTGAGCCTAAAGTTGAAACAGAGTCCCATGAAGGATCTGACATCTGTAAAGCACACTCAAAATGATGGTCTTCTCCTGCAGAAGATTATGACATTGGAAGCCCTGTGAGAACCAAATTTTCTAAGAGATTTTGCTGTTCAACTAGACTGTGAACGAGCCAGGGCTCAGACCAAAGGACAAGAGTGTTGCCCTGGACTTAAGGCAGATGGCTGGGGGAGAACATCAGTGGGTTAAACGTTTCTGTGTGGCCACAAACTCCTTTAAGAAACAGCAACACTGAGTCTGATCTTGAGTGTCTCTATGTTCAGATGTGGAGGCTGACACAGCCCAGATTGGACATTTGATAGCACAGGCCCCTCCGAAAAAAAAATAAAATACATTCCCCAGAACTCTTCAGCTGAAACCATAAAAGAGTTCTTTTCATTAAGCTGTAAAATGGCTGTATTTATGGTCAAACAATGGTGATGGGTAAACAAATCATGAAAAAGAAAGTATTATAAGAACTGTTATTAATAATGATTGCTTTTCCAGATTCAGAAACTCTCATACTCTTAGGAATAACCCTAAGTCAAAAGCACCTTACCAGAGGATCATCTTTCCTCTCAAAAAAGTCCCATCCATAACTTGCTTGTTTAAGTTCTGTTAATATCAAGATTGCATTTGGGATTGTGATTGCATAGGAGAAAAGGCTGCTAAAAGGTTGCAAAAAAACCACAGTTCATTGCAGGTCCTGCCCATTGCTTGTTGAAACAATCAACTTCCAGGGAACCAGTTAAGTTCCCCTCAACAGGGCACTTGGAGCATTTGTTGCAAAAGAATTTGGTCCACCACAGTCATCAGGAGGTCCAGCTATTCTGCCCCTTTCTGGCAATTCAGCAGGAACAAAGAGGAAAAAGCACTGGTGGTTGTTCAGAGCTGTGTAGTGTGAAATATAGGTTACTGTTCTCAAGCCATCTGTCTGCTGACAACCTCACCATCACCTCTTTCAAGGATGCTTGTAAGATGTAGGCTGAGCTGTAGCAGCTCACAAGCACAGGACGATGATTCATATGTCCTGTGTCAGGTGGTGAAGTGTGTCCTCCCTCCTTTGAAATACTATATTTTCTTCACTGACTACAGGCAGAAACATTCTCAGTTATCTGCAAGGTAGAGGAATGAGTTCCACCCTTACTGTTCTCTCATATACTTTCTTCTCTCTGTCCAACATGTTGCCACAAGCTTCATCCTGCAACGTGGACTAGATTACCTGTCATTATTTTAAAGACTCAACTTGATTGCAACTTATTCCATAGAATTTTTCTGTAAGGATATGAAACATGAATGTATCTGTATCTCATCTGCTCATAGATCACATCCCTCTATTTCTTCCTAATCTGATAGATACCTAGCCGTGAAAGGGAATTTAGCTGGAACAAAGCAAGAATATACAACCAGAAATGGTCTTCACCTCTCACTGATGAGGGAAAGCCGAGGTGGCAGCCAGCTTTATGCTTCTGCTTCTCCATACTCAGCTCTTGAGCATTATCATCCAAGTGTTTTGGCCTCTCTGACGGGTACCCTCATGCAGACCTGGAGCCTGAGCTGTGGCCACAGAGAAGGCAGGAAGCTATGAAGTCCTCCTGAAGTGGAAAGTGCGATCTCATCAAGGGTAACTTCAAAGCAATCTGACTGTATTCTTCTCCTGTGCCCTCAACATGCTGCAGCATACAACCTCATACAGAGAGGGACAGATCAACAGCTTAGGTGCCTGGGGAATCTTGTGAGGACTGTATGGCCCTTTTAAATATGAGCAGCTTGCAGCATTTTCAGGTCCTCATATAGCACACATGAAATTGTCTGGAAACATGTCATTAGAACAAAACGCTCTGCTCAATGAGGCTCGATCTTCAATCACAGGTCATCCAGGTGAGGCTTTTAAATGATAGTTAACTATTAAAAATAAATAATTCAGAGAATTCAGGAGCTCTCTTTATGCTGGAGCACTGAATGCATTAGATTTCTACTGTCTTGGGAGGTAAAGGGGAGGGGAAAGACATCTATATTCAGTTCCCTGAAAAAATATGTTCCTCTTCATAACCATCTATAAAAGGTTATTGTCTTCATTTTATTTAATTATTCCATATGAAGTAATTAAAAGAGAATAATCAGCTAGTTCAGTGACGATAAATGTTTCAAGTGAGAACACAAAGGAGAATAATAAAGGCACCACCAGTCCACATCATTATTAGGATACATCCATCTTTAATTTTTCTTCTATTTTATTATTTGCTGAAAATTAATTGTTTGTTTCTCTTCTCAAGAAGCTTTACTGCAACTCTGTCTCTTCTCAAGAGTTTGCTGCTTGTTGTCAGGCTACCACATGAATGCTCTGAACATAAGCAATTAGCATATACTAAAGATGTGGAGAAGATGAGTCAGGACACTAATCCAAGAGTAACAAACACAGCAAGTTCCCAGGCACTGCTCGGAGCACACTGCTCTCCACGTTAACAGTTCCTTTGGGAACCTGCTTGCAAGGAGATACATTTGTCCTTCAGAGTGGTATTTGAATGGAGAAGGTGATCAGTGCTCACCCTCTTTCATCATCAGTACATGTGTTGCCAATACACTGCCCTTGCATTAAGATCTTTTTAATAACACTGCCCAACTATGTCTATTGCTGCATTAAAGCATTCAGATTCAGGAAATGAAACAAGGCTGAAAGCATCAACTTTGCCATGCTGTCCTTACATCTTTCTGTACAGTTGTCAGGGAAAGCAGGAAATATAAGATTTGCTGTCATTCGAATAATCATTCTATTTCTTACTCACACTATGCACAATATACAACGTTGGCTGGAGTTTATTAAGTACCACAGAGGAAGTCTGCAGAATAATTCAGATTTGTGTATCTTCCTGAAAGAAAGATGTGTGTTGCACGTGGGTAGTACATTGTAGGTGCAAAAGTCCTGGTCTAGGAAGGTGAGAGCTAGTAGAGTCTGACTTCTAGCATGTGGAATGATTTGGGGCAAGCACTTTTCTACGCTGCAAATGGATTTCCCTATTTCCAAATGCTAATGAATAATAACATTGAAAATCAGTACCTAACAATTGACATCATTATGTAGGAGATTAGGTTGTATTATTTCTGAATATACTGAAGGACTTTGAATCAATTTAGTTTGTAAGCTATCATAATATCCAATAAAGGGAGATAGTGTTATCGTTATCCAGGAAATAGATTATTAAATTTGAACTGAATATAAATTTTAAAATAAGAAAGAAATAAATAAAATAAAATATTAGGTAAAATAATTAAATTCAATTAAATTAGTAGTAAATTTGGATGGCAAAGGGAAGCCGTCCAGAAAAGCTGACGTTTTCCAAAAGTGGTGTCTACTATATAAGAACCCAAATGCCCCAAATCCAGTTCTTTCACAATAATTCTTGGGCTATACTGCCCCATGGAGGTCCTGCAGCACTAAGTGAGCACGTAATTCATTTTTAAATCAATGGGTCCCTTGTATTTCAAGGCAGTTGCACAGGATTCTTATGTGTTCCTTCCCAACTGCGCTTTCTAAAAATTCATCTTTCACCTCAAAGCCCCATTTCATTGCATTTCCCTGTCATTCCACCTCATGTTTGCTTAGTAATTACAGGACACAATTTTCCAGTGATCAAATCAAACTGCATTAATACGTGCCTGTGTGCAGCTCAGTGTGAAAGAGCCTTCTTTCTACCCTTTGGGAGCTCATTATTATATACACAATCTTTGTATTTTTATTAGTCAGCCTTATGATTTGTGTGGTAAGGGGGACTGGCAATATTGTTTCACATACATCAAAGGCTGAAACACAGTTTAACAAGAGCCAGCAGGTTACACACAAGCCCCAAAACACTTGTTATAGGTGTGACTCTCCCAAAACAAACCAGGCAGTGAGTGTTGGCAGAAATTATTCCAATTCTCTGCAACGGTCAGATCAGCAGCTGTAAAATGGGAATTACTAATTTATTCTTTCTTTTTTAAAAAGTATATTTCTAAAATATCACTTAATGCAAGGTCTGAGCCCAGCACTCTTCTTTTTTGGCTCTGCTTTGTTGAGAGAAATGAGGCATGCTTGATGACTTATATAGCCCCTCACAAATTTCAATCATTTAGTCTCCTTCCATGATTAGTCTGCCCATAAAAAGTTTTCTAATTTTGAAATTTGTCTTCCTAATTATTTTCAGAATATAGGAGGAAAAAGGAAATAGGAAATGTTCTGTATGTAATTAGCAAGGAAGGGAGGGAAAAAGAAGAGCTTTTTCCCCTGAGCAAGTTAGTCTTCTAAGCCCTGTTAAGCACACTAATTATAAACATTTTTATTGGTCTCTCTTTCTGTGTTTTTTCTTACTTGCTTGCTGAGCACCACAGGAAAAATCTCCCCCTCTTTATTCAAAGGGCAACTCACATATAGTTCTCCTCAAAGTCTATCCCAAGGGAACACATTTTTAAGAAAATATGATGTAAGTTTCCCATAATTACCAGAGAGGTCATTTATTTCTCTGCTTTGGATAATTTATGGGGAGCAGAGACATTTGATCTGATGATTTTGCCATCCAGTGAATCAATACTGGGCTGTACTGAGGCAAAGCTCCCATTGACTTCATTGCAAACAGATTCTGCAGACTGTACATCCCCAGGCTTCGTCTATACAGGGCATGATCTAGCCCCACCACCACCAGTGGTAGTTTTGCCACTGATCGAATACACAGGCATATTTCCAATTGATTCCAATGAAAATGGTAGTTGAATTTCTTTGAGGAAAGATAATGTTGGTTGGCTAAATCCCACAGTCCACAATAGTTCTGGGAAATGTTGACTGGAAACAGGAACAGGACCATTGAGTGTATCCAAAACTCAGTGGGAAATTAGATTGCTGTTGTGAAGTATTTTCCAAAATTAAAAAATAATTAAAAAAAAAAAATCAATCACAATTTCTCTAGTGATTTCAGAGAAACCTAGGTGAGTTTTCATAAATCTCCTTCAACAGGTATAAACCTTGGAATTCCAGAGCCTATGTAGTATCTGAATCCATGTTTCATCTGAATCAAAATCACCTGATTCTCATTTTGACTAGAAACAAAAAATATTTTGACCCTGATAAATCTTACCTGATAGAATATTAACTAGAACAAGCACATTCCAGCTCAGAAAATGCTGCTTAGTTCCAAATTTTCCACAGGATGGCTACTCTGTCAAACACTCCCAATCACCTCTACTTCTAAAAGCCATAAAAAAGGAGCAAATATCCCAGGATTTTAACCCCACATCTATGGCTGCTTTATTAAAAAGCTTATGTCCAAGCCTCTTCATTTGTACCTCCAGTGGGTTCTTGATGGAGGAGCAAGATGGGTGAGCTACATTGTGCTGGTGAATGATGGAAAGCCTGGACTGGACTTGGGCACTGGGAAGGGTAACACTCTCTCCCCACCATCTTACCACCATTATTCTGCACTTGGAAGGAAGGCAACTGATAATATTGATTGTTGTAATATTTGTTCAGCTTCTGTAAGAGCTGAAAAGGTGGATATCCACAGTCATTTGGTTTATGATTCTCAGAGAATCATAGAATCCTTTAAGATGGAAAAGACCTTTAAGCTCATCAAGTCCAACCATAAACCTAGCAGTGGCAAGGCCACCCGTAAACCATGTCACTCAGCACCACTTCTACATGGCTTTTAAATCCCTTCAGGGATGGGGACTCCACAACTTGCCTGGGC
>VWZY01007302.1:27650-73334 GCA_013399075.1 Chloroceryle aenea | reverse complement strand
GTAGTTGGAAGAAAAGGAAAACCAGACAGTTTGGCACCTCTGAGGGCCTACATCTGGAGCTGATTGAGAATACATTGCTTTAAAAAGCCTGTGGTATCACATAAAAGCTGGGAAAGTCTTTCTGAGGCAATGATGGAAAGCTTTTAACTGGAAAAAGAGAAGGAAAAAAGAGACTCACCTCTGGACCAGTAGTTTTCCAGAAATTTTGTGAGATTGCTGCAGGTGCCTGAAATACAAATTATTTTATATATATATACACATACATATAGATGTGCTGTTTGTAATTTTTTAATTGATCAAGGATCTTTCTATGCTTATTGAAAGCCACAAAGAGGACGTATTACCAACGAAATTGTTGTTAGTAAGAATTGCACATCCAACATGCAATAAGTGAATCTCCTTTGAAGACACCACTTTTTCTTTTCAGTGTAGAAAGTTGTGACTTAAGTCCAGAATACCAAAGCTGAACTCCAATGTCCAAGGCCTGTGTAAAAATTCCCATTATCTCAGGAAGAGCAATTATTCTCTGATGTAAATTACAATACTGTCTTGGAATGGCAAAAAGGCAAAACTAAGATCGAAATGCTATGCTAAAGTAATTCAGATGAGAATAGGCATCAACAAATAATTACCATAAACAATTTTTAATTACTATATTTGAATAGTACTTTTTATTGTAACCTCATGCAAATACGTTATTTATCCCACTTAGCATATTCCTGTGCTAGGAGTTTTCATATTATGCTTCACAAATTTTGAGCCATTAAAAAGCAAACAAAATACTGGGGATCACATGCATGTAACCATAGATCTGAATATTCATGACTGCAAGTGTGATATTTCACCCTGACTTCTGCTGACAATGGAAGATGACATAAAAAAAAGGGCTGATGCTCATAAGTGAAGTTTCTTCTGGATTTAATGATTTCAGTTCAAAATTCAGAAAGCCTGTTTTGTACTTTAACATCCATAATCTAAACCCACAGATTTTAGCTGATCTGTTCTGGTAGCAGCATTTTGCTCCTGTTTGTTCAAACCTGCTTTAAGAGACAGGTATAGCTCAAGGGAATAAATGTCCACCATTAAAGCTGAATTCTGGTAGCAGCATATTTTGTTCTGTCTGGACTGGTAAAGAGCATCAATAGAACATGTGCATTAATGAGAGCGATGTTATGTGCAAGTGTAAGTTAAACCATCCTAAACACTACCATTGCCTGATCAAGGAAGAGAGATTAGTCGTTTGAATCCAGCCTGTATCCTTTGATTGAGACAGAAATATAATTTGATATGGTTAACTAAAACTAGTATTTATTATTATTATTTATTTTAATTAAAAGTAAAAGAACATATTACAAAATGTAATTGATATTTCAGAGAAGATTTTTTTTTTCAATAAATAAGAATCTACTGACAGCTACCAGCTCTGAATGTACAACTGAAGGATTTTACACGAGGTCCTAAAAGAATGTTTATCTAACTTGGATCCAATATAGGTCAATATACATTTAGCTGTCAGCCTAAAAATCTTAGGTGATGTCTGGAGTTTGAATTATATTCTTTAGATGTGTTTGATAAAAATAGAAGTACATCTTCTTTATGTGAGTTAAGAGGCCTTCAAAAGAAAAATCTTTCTGCTGGGTGATGATCAGTTCACATTAGGGAAGATAAGGTCTGGCAGAGCATAAGCTTGTTTGATGGCAATACAATGTAAGAGAGCCTCTTGTCCAATCTCCTAATTTTTTTATTTGTATCCATTGTACTTGTAGCAAACTGTTATTTCTTTATATAAGTTTATAATCCTACACATAAATATTTCACATTAGTGGGTAGAAATGCTTAAGTGGGAGTCCCTATGCAACAGGAAGGATGAGACACCAATGCATTATACTTTGTATGAATACATAGAAAGACTATATTCTTCAGAAAGCAAACCATATGTTTCCTGTCTCTGATTTAGCTGATATTATGCATAACAAGATGCTGGCATTAAAAAAATATCTGTAGGGGAATAAAGTCTTGATTCACTAGTATTATAATGACATAGGTTATCAGATATTCTCTACCCTTCTTTCCTAGATTGAGCTCTCAAGGTATTTGAAATGCATGTTGTCCATGCAATAGACTCAAGATAAAAGCCCTAGAGAATAGCAAGAGGGCACCGAGGAAACTGTCTGTCTGGATAAGGAGGGGAAGAGATGGACTAGTCCTATTTTGACTTTAATTTACTTGTGCACACTTCAAACATTGTATTGAAGATAAAATATACAGACACTTGAACTATCCCTGTTATTTTGCTGAGTTCCAGTTGTTCCTTTCTTTAGAAAAAATGGTATTCAACAGATTTGTGCAACTGCCGAGACTTGACTCGGCCTCCTTTTATTATTTATAGATAAACAAATATAAAAGAACACAATCAGTTATATATGTATATTTATTTTAAAAGTCTTATCAATAAATGATATTGTTGCTATGAAAAGCATACTATGTAAATGCATTTTCTTCTAGCTATGCATAAAAACTTTGCAAGGGCATGGGGAATTGAAACTGACTTTCTAGTGGATCATAAATCTTAGAAATTATTTGAATTCATGGATTAAATGTCAGCTTTGAAAGCTTTTGTGACTTATTTTGTCTCTTAAAAGAAAGAACGTTTCTACATCAAATCAAATTATCTAATTTTCATATTCTGCATTAGTTATTTCCAGAAAAAATATTTTTCAAAGGAATAACCTGAGGATGCTTTTTTTCCTGTCTTTGAAAGGTTCTAGCATTCCATGTTGCCTTTCTAATTAAAAAAGTCCAAACACCAAAAGCGGAAATGGGCTAGTGCTTAATGAGAATAATGTGCATTATATGTTGAAAAGAAGATGACAGTACTTGAATGTACTGATACAGTTTCCCAGGTGACAGTCCACAGAACTCAGACAGAGTTTATCATGCTGTAGTTAGAGGGAAGGTTGTTAGTTGGGTAGAAAAGATTTCAAGTATTGCAGCAAATTTTTACAATTCTTGCAATATAAAATAAAGGAAATATCAAAAGTAATTATCAACTTGATGTGATTGTTTCAAAATGGTGTAGAAAGAAGGCTGCCCCTACCCAAGGCAAAGACAGACCTATTAACAGAGAGGTGATTGACAGTAACAGGAATAGAAAGATCCTTTGTCCTTTTTGCTGATTTCAATCAGTTTTAGAAACACAAATACAATTCTCTTCAGACGTTTAATTGTAATGTCTGAGTTAAGAGCTGAGGTACTTCAAGCACCTCTATAATTGAAGAAGACTGATAGACATGTTTGAAGGCAATTCAGCCTACGTAGTATCTGGACTATCCCTATGGTATCATCCCGTTGGCTTTGTGATAGTTTCCAGAATGAGATTCTTCATCGAAGTGACTAAAATGGAACAGGGTGAATCCAGGTTTAAGAAGCCAAAACTAATTTTGTAATAAGGAACAGAAACAGGGACAGAATTACTTATGGAGCTAATTTTACAGGGACTGAACATAGTATAGCTTTGTTTATTTGTTTTAATTTACTTGTAGTTTGATAGCATTTGTCGCTGTAGTGTCTAGGAATTTTCTCCCAACTGATTTCTTCAAAAAGGAGGCTGATCTGTTAATCAAGTGTCTGCTAAAGTTATTCTAGAAAATGAGCTTATAGGTAAAGATGCAGTCTCCCTATTCCAGTAATCAGGAAAAGTATCAATATGGTGCCATGCAGTGACTTCTTGAATTTACTTGCATTTACTTCTTGAATGCAGAAGTAGTGGATCTCCTGTGCCCTTTAAATGTACTTCTGGGAAAGTGCTGAGAAGACTGTAAACCAGTCTTGAGACATAGTAAGTGTAGAGTTGAGAGGCATCATACAAGATTTAAATTTAGGTTGTCAGAGGACAAAAAAATGTAGATGAATGAATTGAAATATTTCTGAATGTTACAAAGAGAAGTTAGAGAGAACTTTAATAATTTAAAGCAATACTGAGAAGTTGAAGGACTAAATTTTAATTAAGGACTGTGAACAATTTCAGAAAAGGATTGCCAAACAGACAAGGAAGGTTTTACTGTAGCAGAAAGAGAGCTTTAGGTAAACAATTGCAGATTTTATGTTAAGAACTAAGGAGAAGCAGTGAGGTTCTACTAGCAGTGATGTTCTACTGACCTTTGCCTAAAGGCTCAGTAAAAGCCTCTGGTGGACAGTACTATGTGGCATAACAACAGAATGGATGTACTGTAAACCAGGTAGGAAAAAAACAAACAAACAAAAATGTAAAAAATGTTCTAGCATCATTATACACATTTCAGAAAAAAACTTTCATTTTGAATACTGTGGTCAAGTCTGATCATTCTTTCTAGAAGGAGTTGTGGAAAGAGAATTGATCTAAAGAAGATAAAAGTGATTGAGACATAGAGAAATAGCTTAGTATAAAAATAGATTAAAATAAATAGTCTAAAAGTTTTGGGACTATAATTAAGAAAAAGAACTAAAATGAAAGGACATGACAGAAATGGTGAATAAAGATGATAACTTGGGTATTCCCATTTCATTGTACAAGATCAAAAGGAATTCAGCTGAATTGAAAGCAGTGCACATATATCTGATAGGAGGTTGTTTCAGGTTGCTACATTTTTGGTCACTATCCACTACATTATCTGCTTGTGCTTTCCTTTGACACTGGTGCTGCTGCTCCCTGTTGGCAGAAGCCCTGTTCTGGTTAGTAGGGTATAGCATTTCAACAGTAGAGATGAGAATCTCAATTACAATAATAATTTGTCAGTGTTACCTGGTGGCTCTGGCTTAGACTGTGTGGCATGAGTTAATGCTTTCCAGCTATTTTCCAGAGGACAGAGGACTGCACCACAACTCTTACCTTTCTTCATAGTCTCTGAGGGGAAAGATAACAGCTGCTGGAATTTCTGAGGGCAACAGTGCTAGTCTTTTTCTTTTACCTGGGGGATACCATTTCTTTGCTACAGCAATAGACTAGAGGATAGAAATGCCCCAGTAGATATTAGTTTCCAGCGAAGGCACCTAACTAAACTTATGCTGACTACATCCAGTGGGGACTGAAGAAAAGTTAAAACTGAAGTGAAAACACAGATCTGCTTGCCAGAATAGCTAGCTCCCAATTTTGCTTCAGTAGAGCTTAATCACAATTTGTCTGTACTGAGCAGAATAGTCTTGTTAAGCATAGTGGAAATGGGATAAAATTATGTGGCAGTTACATGACCCAAAATATCAGTGCTGTTTTGTTGCTTTTAATGTACTCAAAACCATATTCTGTAAAATTGCAGAATGTTTGAGGAAGAAATTTTCCATTATAAAGGAGAAAACAGGAAAACATAAGGCATTGGAAAATCACAATGGCAATTAAAAGCACCTCCATTCTCTTTTTAAATGTGGGATGCTAAAAAGACTGGATGCAAAGCACTCCTGCAAACTAGGGGCTGTGGACTGCCACTATGTAGCAGATACATAAAACCTGTATGGATAAGTAGGAAATGGCTTTCTTAAGCATACAGATGAACAAAAACCTCCAAGATTGTGAAGATTAAATGAAAAATGTTCCATACATTGTCAAAGTAAATAATATTCAGAGTTTGAGTAAGTTTTTAGATATATTGGTTTGTTCTGTTAATGGATAGTTATTGTATCATACACAGCACTGCTAGGGAAGATAAATACCTCAAATTGAAATATTATTCTATGCCAATTCAGTTTCAGAGATACTTCGAATAAACAATGGAACATGTTTGAAACAAGATTTTCTATAACTTCATATTTATATAACTTCATTGAAAGACACAGTCCTTCTCCCCTAGGGAAAAATGAAATTTGAAAACTCTATTCAAGTTATTCTGGAGATATAGCTAAACTGGAGATTAATATTCTGAAATGTTGCTGGAATAGCCTATATGGTTGCAAATGCATTAAGGATTACTGAGCTTTACTTTGGCCAGAAAGCAGGATGGAGGAGGGGGGAGGAAATAATTTGGTTCTGGGTGCAAAAGGAAGACAGGAATTTTGGTGAATAGCTTTTTAAAAAGCTTTGATGGTTAAAAGAGAGAATTTCAAGCACAAAAGAAGTACCTTTAAGTGAGATGAATATTAGATATAGCTATATTAGGGTGAACTAATGCAGTCCCGAGTTTTTGAAGAGAGACAGGACTGCTGTTTGCTTGTTGCTTTTTAAAGAGGCAGGAACATGGAACTTTTGCCTCAGCTGGGAAAGCTTAGGACCATGCTGTGTATTAGCATCTTGCCTTTCCCATTGTTTGTCTGAAAGCCAAGTGTTTTCTGCATGTACTAGTCTGCATGATACAACTGGAGGAGGTACAGGAATACCTGGTGAGTGATGTTCTTCCTGAGGTAAGGTGAAAGGTTAGTTGTGCGTGTTTTTCTCTCTCAGTCCTCACCAGTCAGAGACTCCTAAATGAACATGGCTTCTGCCTCCCACATAATTCTACTTGTCCAGCTGATTTTATACAAAATGACCTCTCATTAGTCCATGTGGGGTGTTGGTGCTGGAGGTTCTGTACAATCAAACTCTGAGGAGAAAATGAAGATTTGTAGTTTGATTCTTTACTCCATTACTTTTCTGCTGTTTGGTTTTTAACTCTCTTTGTTTTCTTTGTTCTTGCACTCTGAGAAAAATAATTACATTGAACTTAAAAATCAGGATTGGAATGTAGTGTGGGAAATAATAGAGGTATGTTATGAGACTGGATGATCCAATTAAATACCAAACTTTCATGCATAGCCTACCTCTTTTCCCGTTTCCTGACTGGTGTGCCTGACATTTAAAGTGAAATATACAACAAAGCTGCTTCACCTGCCAAGTATATGAAGTACCATGTCTCACCTTTTAAATGTTAACACTGGCACTTTAGACAGCTATTACCCTGTTCTGTATCTATGTAAAATGTACACTCACACCACATTTAAGGCTAAGGATTTCTGGAGTTACAAATGCCTGATTGTGGGATTATCCCTGATTATTTGTGCAGTCTATTAGCCTAGGAAAGTGGTTCAGATTTAGCTGTAATGTATAGGATGAACAGCTTGATACCTAGTTTTCACAACTACATTGTCTTAACCAGTTTTGTTCATTGCGGTTCCCCATTTGTACTTGTATTGATTTTTGAGATAATCAAATACATTACTTTCTAAACTCCAGAAGCCTTTAAGACAGAATAACGAATGTATTGACTAAAACTGCAGTCAATAGGCTATTATGATTTCCCTTAATACAGCAATACTGAAGAGTTCTGCTTCATTTGAAAGATTACAGTTACTAGGCAGTAACTGCAAAAATCAGAGAGAGAAAAAGCCACTTGGAGCATCTTACAATAAGGAGATGACAAGAAAAATTATAGTTGTGAAAAGAGTGAGAAAGTAGTTTTCAAAGTCAGTCTTAGTTAAAAGGTAGTTGACTTTCTCTTCCAACAGTGACACTGATTCTGCAGCTATTTATTTGGGATAGGCAAAATCCTCATGCCTAATTTTGGATACTCTCAAACACTGTGAATTCAGAAGCTTACTTCTGAGACCAGCATCATTTTATTACATTAACATTTCAGTTAACATCCCCTGTGACTAAGAGTAGGAAGTGGGGATAGTATCTAACGTGGACCCTAACAATGTCATTAAAATGGAATTTGGAGGAACTGCTGTTCAGCAAAATTTCTTACCAAATAACCCCTGATGAGCCATCATTTGGCATATTATGTGGACTTTTCAGTATGTTTGAAGAAGAACTAAGACTCTTGGCAGAAAAAAAAAGAAAAACTATTATGGCCCACCAGAATGATGCAAAAAATTCTGTTAGTGTAGCTATTGTAGAATAGATAAAATGAGGTCTCATTTTAGAAAGATTCTCCTTCTGGAAATTCTGAATAGTCACAGAGAAATGATACATGAAATGGAGGAAGTTATTGAAGAGCTTCCACGTACAGAGGAACTTGTTAAAAGAAGGTGGTTATTGATTTTGTGATTACTGGAGAGCATTCAGACTAAATGACTTCTGTGAGTGTAGTCAGATAGATGAATGTCTATATGACATCAGTTGCACCTGCCATTAACTCAGTTTGCAATTAATGGAAGGCCACTTTTTGAAACTAGATCTGTAGAGGGTTGCAAGGGACTGTAAACCCCCTGAAATTTAACATAGTTTTAATGTGATAAAGTTAAAAAAAAATAAAAAAATTACAAAGTATGTAGTTGTGGGTGAGTGGGAATATTTGGGTGTATTGCTGTATAAATTACTTCAATATTTTTGTGTTGAGTTTCCTGGGTAGTTAACACAGTAGTAGCAAGAGAGTTACAGAAGCAGGCATAACTTCAAAAATAAGAGATAGCTGATAAACAATGTGATTGGGTGAGAAAAAGGGGAAGTGTTTAAGAGACAGAAACATGGTTCATGCAGAGCAGGTGAAGAGCGGCCTCTCCCCAGGCTGGTCCTGGGGTACCTTGGAGAGCTGCTCCAGTCCAGTGGAGGTTTCCAAGGGTAGAAGTGCTGTAGCTCATTCCAGAAGATGAATGATGTGCTTATTGATCTGGAAGGAGTGGGCCTTCCATTAGTGGATACATTGCTTCCAGTTCTTGATGGATGGCTTCATGCTATGGTACAAAAACAAACAAACAAATAAACAAAAAAACTCAGGAAGGATAATTTAAAAGTTGGTGTTAAGAAAAAGAATCAAGGGGTATGTTAAATTAAGCCGATATCACTGAGCAAATGTATCAAAGCTCAGTGACCTATTTGGTATCACTTTCCTCCCACCATGAGGTAAATGACAAGATAGTGGCAAAATATGATGTTTATTTTAAGAAATATTCCCTGAGACAACCTTAGTGCTGTAGAAAACTGAATGTGAGGAGGAAGGGCCAAGTTCCTCAGCATTTAACCAGCACTCACTTTAGGCTAATGTTACACATGTCTATGAAGTAGAATTTAACCAGACTTTGAAAAGGTTAGATATCACACAATGGTAGATAAGTTTTGTGTGGTATTTATGCATTTTTACTACAAATAATTACAAAATGCAAACTCAGGAAGCAGATGCAATACTTGTGTTTTAACACATCTGTCAAATTTCCTCTTGAGGGTACTTTCAGGTTAAGAATGAACACAATTGGTAATGACTTTGAAGAGGTGACAATAGCAGTGTTCAGATAATAATGCATTCTTGAACCAACAAGATTTTAAGACTAAGAAGGACTAAGGACTTAGCAGGTATAAGGAGTTAAGCTTCCACATCCTATTGACACTTAATTCAGGCACTTAATTTTCTTTTAAGTGCTTTGCAAATTCTGGCACAGAAATGTAAGGAAACATACCTTCAGGGTTCTGTATGTCCCCAAAATAAATTCAAATGGCTTCAGACATGACTGGAATACTTGTCTTTTTAAGTGCAGACTTGGTTTATACTGTTCAGAAAATAAATGTCTCCAGAAGGCCCACCTGATTTTATATATGTTAGTAAACTCAGTATAGCTCCATGAGTGAATATTCTAAATGCATGCATTTTGCTGAATCTCAGGGTTTTTCCCCAGCTGTTCATCTATGTTTCTGAATACATTAAACTGTAGTTATCAAAAACACAGGGAGAGCCATAGAATGCTATAAATATAATAATTATAATAATATAATATAAATATAATAAAATAAATCCTCAGAAATTCCTGTGCAGATATTCATGCATTGGAAGAAGGAAGTTTAAACCAGAGACTAATACCTTTGCAATTGAAATGCTTAGTGTACTTTCTTACCTCCAAGAGTAAATAAGCAAGAGAAAAGCAAGCTGCAAAAGGGCCAGGGAAGGGATCCCACACTGTGAGTTAGATCAGGTAAAGGAAACTTTAACAGTAAGATGTGGATTCTGATGGCCTGCATGAATATCTGTTATGAGGTTTTTGCAGACAGGGCATACCCATGGTTTGGATACCTTTGAAAGTTTGTCATGACTGTTGCTACAGATTTTCTAAGGGATTCTGGAATGTCATGCAGAACTTTTTCCTTGCCTTTTGTGTTTAATATGCTAATGTTGCAAGGAGACTGTGAGCTGTTTCTATTAGCAAGTTCTATAGTATGCTTATTATAGTAATGGAAATTACTCCTGAAATGCAGTTAGCAGTGAAGTATAAATGACTGTGTGAGAATGAGTTAATCAGCTGTCTTTGTTAAATGTTTTTCCATGTGTGGGAGTTAATGCACTTTCCCCTGATTTGCAGCCACTGTCATAATTGCTCTATGTGATTGATATGTCTGCCTTCACAGATTTGGAACCTGACACTGACACTAATAAACAGTTTAAAGTCACTTATAGCAATTTCAGAAGGGATTTCAGAAATGCTAGGAGACTATTTCTTCTAAATCACAGCTTTGTGACCTGGGAAGGGTAACATGGCTTTGTCAGTTTGCATTTTGTCAGGGTAGCATAAGGGGCTGCCCTGACCCTAAACCGTGACAGACATACAGGTATTCTGCACAGGTCTGTTAACTGGAGCTAGCTGTGGAAATCAGGAAAAACAAAATAAACAAACTGCTCCACCTTCACAGCCCTAACAATTATGAAGTATAAAATGACATGTCCTGCATTAGAGCATTCCAGGTAGAACATTGCAGCTGGTTTCACAAGTCTTCGTACGCATTTGCTGTCCATTATTGATTTGAAGACATGATGGAAAAGATCACAGAATCACAGAATCACAGAATCCTAGGGGTTGGAAGGGACCTCGAAAGATCATCTAGTCCAACCCCCCCTGCTAGAGCAGGGCCACCTAGAGTACATCACATAGGAACATGTCCAGGCGGGTTTTGAATGTCTCCAGTGAAGGAGACTCCACGACCCCCCTGGGCAGCCTGTTCCAGGGCTCTGTCACCCTTACAGTAAAAAAATTTTTTCGAACATTCAACTTGAACCTCTTATAATCCCTCTTATAATTCCATTGTTCTGAGGAGATACAGGCTAGGTATACCCTGTCCACCATTTATGGCTCTTTTCTTTCTTGCTATGTTTTGGGGGTCATCAGGACATGAGGAGAGGGTTAGGCTTAACTGAGAAGCAGCAGAATAAATTGGCAGGTTATTCGTAGGTAACACCCACCACTTCTGTCTGCTTCATGTTGCTGTGCTGTGTGGTACTTTGGAAGTGGAAGGAGGCAATCAAAATTGCTTTTTAAAAAATAAACAGTATGTAAATCAGCCCAGAAATTAAGGCAGTAGCAGGAGTGACATTGTCCAGGGTATCTTTTCTCTCAGCCTTCCTTCTTTAGATAGTTTCAGGGAGAAAGTGCAAATGAGATATGAGAGCGCTTGTTAGTGAAGATAACTTGTATTGGTCAGCTCTTCACAATGGTTGGGGTTGGCAGGGACCACTTGAGATCATCTGGTCCAACTTCACCACTCTAGGTGGAGCTGCCTAGAGCAGACCACCCAGGACCATGTCCAGATGGCTTCTGAATATCTGCAAGGCTGGAGACTCCACAAACTCCCTGGACAGCCTGTGCCAGTGCTCAGTCATCCTTAGAGTAAAAAAGTGTTTTCTGATGTTCAGACAGAGCCTTCTGTGTTTCACCTTGTGTCCATTGCCTCTTGTCCTGTCACTGGGCACCAAAGAAAAGACCCTGGCTTCATCTTCTTTATACCATTTAGGTATTTATACACACTGATGAGATCCTCTTGAGATTTGTATTCTCTAAACTGAACAGCCCCAGCTTTCTCAGCATTTCCTTATATGGGAGATGCTTTAGTCCCTTCATCATCTCCAGTATGTCCATGTCTCTCTTGTACTGTTTCTACCAATATTTACAGATATGTTTGTGCTGTTCCTAATCAGGGTAATGACTGCCCTAAGTGTTGAATTGATTTTACTGAAAAGTGGAAAGTTCTTAAAATATTTGCTCTGGCTCTTTTTATTTAATCTGTGCAAGAATATCACTTCACTGTTCATCTATATGTTCAGTTATATAAGCTATAAAGTTGAGTGTGTTTTTCCACACCATCACCAAACTAAGTAGTTTGGCTGAAGGTGAAATGAGATGCTTTTGCAATAGCACTGGCATAAATATATTTATCTTCCTGAAAACTATTTTTAAAATTACCTGTACTAGGCAGAAGGTGAAGTTTGTCATGTTCTATTATTTGAAAGCCTTTTCATTTTAGCTGTCATTTGTCTACCAATATACTAGGAAATATCAGTGTCTTATTGTAAGAGATGACCAAAAGGTATTTCCCCACAAATGCTGAACCTTTAAGAAAACATATTCCATAGCTTTCTGTTTTGAAGCTCGTTAATATATGAAGGCTTCTTTTGTATACATGGGCATAGTATCTAGAATTTAACAAGGTATCCAGAATAACATTTCACTGCAGAGGGATGTAACATAAAACAGACTGCCCCCAAAATCACAGTGGAGAATTAATGAAATCATGATTGAAATACATGTTTAGGAAATCACAAAAGGGGATCCTGACTTTCATAAAACCAAGGTTTCATCAATACCTGTTAAATCAGGGTAATAACTGTGTGCTTTCATAGGGAATGTAGGGCTCTCCTTTACCTTAACTTTTTAAAGATTGGGCTATTGACACCATGTGAAGAAAGTACTTGTTTGAACTTAACAACTGTTATTTTACACAGTTTTTGGTCCAAGGGAAAGAATTTCATGATACTTTGTCTAGTTTTCCTTCAGACTGAGGTGGATAAAAGCATGGAGTTCATAAGTATCTCAGTGTTATAAAAGATTTCTTCATACATTGAAGCACCAGTCTCAAAAGAAAATAAATATTTTAAAAGACACAGAAATTAGGATACTTTTTTAGTTCCTACTACCTGAAAGACAAATGATTTCTTAATCAGAACTTTCCAAAGGCAATTTCCATGTTCTAAGATGTGTTTGGATGAGTGTATGTGGGATTTGGTTTATGCCTTTAAAATAAAAATGTCACTGCAAAGAGTCATGTAGCACACTCTGTGTGAATAGTCCTTTTGATGCTCTTCTAATACTACACTGATAAAGTAATTAACACTTGCTTATCTTGAGGCTGCCATAATTGTTATGCATTGGATTTGGAGATTGTGCTCAGCACTCTATGGGCAAAAAAGTGTATGAAAAAGTACATGGATTATTTACTCACTTACTGAGGAAAGTCTGTTGGAGGGAAAGGTCTATTTATGAAGCATTTCCGTGAAGAGAGAGATGAAGTGATGGCCTCTGACTCCTGTAATTTTAACAAGACATTCTGTTCATTTTTTTTGCATCCATTTACACCACATTCACTAGTGATAAGTGCTTTTACTTGCTCTTTCTCCCAAACTAACACTATTTTGTTCATCATAATACACCAGCTCTTCAACACCCAACTCTTTAGCCTGCAATATTGTCTTTTGCAACATTTTCAGAAACTTGTCAAGGTAATTTTTTGTTCAAAGCTTTTTGTTATAGCTGTAGCTATGAGAATAGTCTCCCAGGGGCTTATTCTTATCAATCTTCATTAAGTTATATACCTTCATCAAGACTGATAAGATTGTCCAGCAGTGGTTATGAGAAATTGGTTAGCAGTGGATGCTATTGTCAATGGGACAATAACTTCTTTGAGCCTGGCTGGGTTTTCCTGTCTTCAGTTTTCTTCCAGCTAATATAGTGCTCTCCAGGGGGAATAGCTCTATCCTAATGGTGTTGAATTGTATCAGCAGTGTCATAGACAGTAAGGAATTAGAATGGGTGAAGCTGCTTTCCATCATATTTGAAAAGTCATGGCAGTCTGGTGAATTTCCCACTGACTGGAAAAGGGGAAATGTAGCACCCATTTTCAAAAAGGAAAAAAGGGAAGCCGTGGGAAACTACAAGCCACTCACGTCTCACCTCTGTGCCCAGCAAGATCATGGAGCAGATCCTCCTGAGGGCTGTGATGAGGCATATGGATAATGAAGAGGTGATTGGTGGCAACCAAGATGGCTTCACTAAGGGAAAA
Source organism: Chloroceryle aenea (assembly GCA_013399075.1). NCBI lineage: Eukaryota > Metazoa > Chordata > Aves > Coraciiformes > Cerylidae > Chloroceryle > Chloroceryle aenea. Next base: position 59,359 of record VWZY01007302.1, on the reverse strand, counting down.
TTGTGCCTGAAAAATGTAGTGGCCTTTTATGATGGAGTTATAGTGTCAGTGGATAAGGGCAGAGCAATGGCTGTCACCTACCTGTACTTGTGCAAAGTGTTTGACAGTGTCCCGCACAACATCCTTGTCTCTAAACTGGAGAGACGTGGATTTGATGAATGGACCACTTGATGGATAAAGAATTGGCTGGATGTTCACATTTGAAGAGTTGTGGTCAATGGCTTGATGTCCAAGTGGAGACCAGTGATGAGTGGTGTTCCTCAGGGATTGGTATTGGCACCAATGCTCTTTAGTATCTTTGTTGGTGACATGGACAGTGGGATAGAGTGAACACTCAGCAAGTTTGCAGATGACACCAAGCTGCGTGGAAGGGATGCCATCCAGAGGGACACTGACTGGCTTGAGAAGTGGGCCCATGCCAACCTCATGAAGTTCAAGGCCAAGTGCAAAGTCCTGCACCCGAGTGGGGGCAATTGCAAGCAAAAGTACATGCTGGGTGGAGTATGGATTGAAAGCAATCCTGAGAAGAAAGGCTTGGGGCTGTTGGTTGATGAAAAGCTCAACATGAACCAACAGTGTCTGTGTGCATTCCAGAAAGCTAACCATATCCTGGGCAACATCAAGAGAAGCACAGCCAGCAGTATGAGGGTGGTTATACTCACCCTCCATTCTGCTCTTGTGAGAACCCATCCAGAATACTGCATCCAGATATGGAGTACCCAATAAAGGAGGGACACGGACCTGTTAGAAGGGGTCCAGAGGAGGGCCACAAAGATGATCAGAGGTTTGAAACACCTCTCCTACAAGGACAGGCCAAGAGAGTTGGGGTTGTTCAGACTGGAGAAGAGAAGGCTTCAGGAAGACCTTCCTGTGGCCTTCCAGTATCTGAAGGGGGACTACAAGAAAGCTGGGGAGGGTTTTTTTGCAGGGATTTATAGTGATAGGTAGTGGCTTCAAAGTGGGAGAGGGTAGATTTAGATTAGAAATAAGGAAGAAGTTCTTCACTATAAGGGTGGTGAGACACCGAAACATGTTGTGCAGGGATATTGTGGATGTTCCATCACTGGATGTGTTCAAGACCAGGTTGGATGGGGCCTTGAGCATTCTGATCTAGTGGGAGGTGTCCTTGCCATGGCAGGGGAATTGGAAGTAGATGATCTTTAATGTCCATTCCAAGCAAAACCATTCTATGATTCTAAGACAAAGTCAATAAAGCTAGGATTTCCTTTTCAGTAGAAACACTTCACAGCTTGAGTAGGGCACCAAGTGCTAACAGAAAGGCAAATGGACAGCATAACTTGCATGGTGTTTATTGTAATTATATTCATGAATGCCAGATTTACATGCCTGCCTTCTTATAATATCATTCTGTATGCATGGAAATCTCTTTTTTCCTTGAAGATGAATTAATTTGAATTATTAAATTAGTGTCTATTAACATAACCTGCTGTGTAAGTACTTCAAGGTATCTAAAAAGCTCTGTTCTGCTAAAATGTTAAATACTCAAGAAAAAAATCATCCTCTCCAACAGATTAGTAGTTATTTTTAGTGGAATTATCCATGCAATCACTTTTGCAACCTATCCAGGAGATTTCTTCCTACTAGCATCTTTCCATAAGTGCCAGTTGAATACTGTCAATACGAAAGGCATGTTGTGTCTCAAACAATAGATGCAGATATGCCTTATAGGCAATCACAATAGGAAAAGTGCCATATGTCTAATTTTATTGTTATAATATCATTAAGAAGTACCTATGCTTTCCAACTGAGAACATTTATATCACTAATGCAAATAAAACATGGCTTTTATTTTTCCATTTCAGTGTGATTTTGCCAGGAAGTATGAGAGACTTGAAAAATTGAGACATTTAGCTGAATAAAACCATCTACCTTTTCAAACATGCTATTATATGAATAATTACTGAAGCTGTGGTGAAACTGTGAAGTCATTTGGAAATGTGGGAATCTAGTTGTACAGTATAACAGGCAAAGAAATGTGTGTTCTTGCTTTATTTTTAAAGTGATATGGTTCTATATAGCAGGCGTCCTGTTTCCTTCAGTGCATCCATGATGCACTCCGAAGAAGTTAGAATATGTTTTTATGTGACACAATGGATACAGCAGAGGAAAAATAATTAATATGATTGGGAAAAGTTTGCACTTCTGAACCCAATTTTGAGCTCAATTAAGTCAGTGCAGTTCTGAAGTCTAGCAGCGGATAAAGGAGTATAATGCCATTTAAGTCAGTGGAAAGGTTCACTGGACTTTGCTGAGACACCAAGTCCACTAAAAAGGTCACTTTTCTCAATGCAGAGTTCTCTCAAGTATTTTACTCCATATTCTTTTCAGTTGATTAAGAAACTTTATATTTCTTGTAATGAATAGATCCTAGCTGTGAGTGACAGGTGGCACTTCCTGTCTCATTGACAGGCTGCCACATTTTACCAGTTGAGAAGTACTATATTAACAAGTTCATTAGTCTTCCAAGGGAAATGTCAGAACTAGGAATAGTTAGTTTGAAACTTCCTATTCAAAGTACTTGCAAATATTTAAAAAGTCAATCTTTCTCTGACTGAAGATAAACAAAATCAGTGATTCTCTGCATTTTCCATACTGTATCTTTTTCTCCTTATCTGAATGAGCTAAGATTCCACCACCATTTCCTCTGCTTGGCTAGGGTAAGGCAACAGCAAACTGGTTGCACTTCCACATTTCCAGGAAAATGATGAGGCTAAAATAGTTATAAGCCATTTTTCTCTTTAATTTCTGTAATTATTTATGTGTGTTCAGATCTTGGCCTGCCACTTAGGAAATGAATCTCTAAGAATTTGTAGGAGTTGATGCCCTTTAGTCATCAAACTGAATTATTAAGGCTATATGGCTTTGGCAGGTCCTTAAATAGGCTCCTTCCATACTTCCTTGACAATGAATTTCAGAATCTCCTGTTTTCCTGTCTTGGGCTACTTACAAACTGAGGTTTCCAATTAAATTATAACTTAAAATCATTTTAATTTACAACACACTCTTTCAATAGAAGTAGAAGGCTTCAAGAGCAGTCAGTTCAATAATGATGGCGTAATCCAAGTGTTTTTAACTACATCCATGTACTGAATATCTATTCAGTCTAGTGCAACTGGATGGAACTCAGTGGGGTTACAGCAGAGCAGAACTCTTCTGCAAGGTAAATATTTTGGGAGTGTATCCTGTATGCACTGTTGAGTCAGCCATAAATTCTCATTTGCTGTGGTAAGTATGCAACACTCCATGCATGCTCTGCATTTTAGCTGTTTCTTGAGACTGGTATTTCCAATATTTTACCTTCTGGGCTTTATAATTTACAAATCTTTAGATAATGGATTACCATGCAGTTAATAGGTAAAAAGAGATGCTGCAAGGACAGCATCCAAAAGAGTTTCTTTGCAAGACAAAAATCCTATAATTCCTGTTCAGGAAATCAACAGCCAAACGTTATTGCTTTCCCTCTTTGCTTAAACCCATAACAATGCAATCAATTCATGGTAAGAAAAAGACAAACAGAACATTTCATCCTTGGATAAAAAAAAATGGAAGATTTTTAGTTCCTTTTACAATTCAGGCTAATGCTGTTTATATGATTTTGGATGCAGCTAAACTTTACATTTAAAATGGTGACATAATTCAGGTATTGTGTGAAAGTTTTGTCAGATCTTTGCAGAAATAGATCCTTGTTGTTTGGCCTTTGTCAGGCATGTAGTATGATCAGTATAGTAAAAATAAAAATAGTATAATAAAGCAAGTAAGCTGGTTCCTGAGGAGACTTTTTAGGGACCATAATAACTCGGGATCATATATACATATCTCAAGGGCTCCTTGCCAAGGAGCCTTTAGATGTACTCTAGAATTGAAAAAAATATCTTCAGAATACTTCTTCAAATAGACACACCAAGAATACTGTAGATACCTTCCTCTGTGTGGTTCCTCACATTTCATGCATTATAGTGGATGCTACATGCTAGCATATTTGCTTACAGTATTGGAAGAAGAACAAAATAAACTTTAATTATGTCACTTTTCAGTTGTCACAGCTTTGTTGGTTTTGGTTCCAGACTTCCAAAGCCAAGATAACATTGCTTATGCTCTGAAGATCATAATCTGTCCAAAGGAAAGTTAGTGTTATTCTAGATGGAATCTTTGCTATTGCCCAGGTATTCAGTCCTCACAATGAGGTTATGAAATCCTTGCTGCAGTTATAGAGCACCTTTGGAATACCATCAGTGCAAGTCCTACTGAGCCGCTTCTGTTTCTTGCAAACCAATTGCAACTAAATTGATTAGGAATGTGCTAGGACCCATTCAAGGAGGGTCTTGTCTCTCATGACCAGGGGTTTAGTGGTGAGTGCAGCAGCACCAAATATATTCCAACTCTAATCCTAGCAATAGCACGCTTTATCACAGACCTAGACTGATAATAAATGAAAGCTTTTCTAACAGACTTTCTCCTCACCTTTAAAGATTTTGACTAGATGTTTTGGTAGTGTGGGAAATAGGAACTACAGAAGGTCATTTGGTAATCAATATGCCTTAAGCAGATCTTAGCACTGCAATTAAACTGTTATTGTACAAATAAAATGAAGATGATCTGCTCTGTCACAGAAGCAGCTCTGGACAACCACCACAGAGACAATACCTGAGCTTTATACAATGTTTAAATGAGAAGAAATTAAGTCAAAACACTGGGGTCTTTTCAACACATTATTAATCAATGCACTAGTCAGATTGTATTCAATCTAGATGAAAGCAATCAATAATACATTTAATTAGAAGGCTATTGCTTTTGTGAGAGGACTTTCAGAAAGAATTAAAATTCTCAGAAGGTATGTTCAAAATGTTCTTCACAGGGCACGCTGTTTTCATGTGCCGCTTTATATACTGAAGTCATACCAATCGAGGCCTTTCCTTCAAAAGTGGGTAATTGCATATCTGTGCATCTAGTGACCTGACTTTCTGAGGTGCTGGGTGCCGACTTCTTTTGAAGTTTACACATCTTCACTGCCTGTGAAAACTAGGTCACTTATGCCTAAATATAGATTTTGGTGCTTGACTTTAGTCTGCCACGCTTGACAATTTTGGCTTTAATAAATAAAACAGACCTTCTAAGCTGAAAGTATGTCAGTAAACTTGGCTCTAACTAGACAAACATTGACTGTATTGCAACAGCAAAATGTGCATCTTTTGGGTCTATTCCACAAAAGCTAAGTGCCTTGAAAAAAATCTCAGCAGAAACAGGAGAGAGAATTCTGAAACTAAACTCTAAGTATAAACAAACCCTGGCCTTTTGTATGATTTCTTTCACTACATTGGCCATTATACAGAAAAAATGTTTTAATGGACTATTAATGGAAGATGGTTCATATGATATTTATGTGTATGTGCCTCAGAGCATAATAATCAGAGATTAACAAGCAGTCAAATATGTAGCTTTATAAACTATATCCTTGCCAACTTTACCATTCTTTATACCTGACAGGTACTCAAAGTTAAAAACTCAAACAAACAATTCAAGACTAGACCCACAACTGCTGTAAACATGTACTGATATAGTCCAGCTGAGCATTTGGCCTCTAGACATGAGTTTACAGATCTACAGGTGGTGTGAGTCAAAGCAGGTCAAGTGCAAGTTAGTGGAGCAACACTGATTTGTGGCAGCCGAGGAGCAAGAAGTAGATTATAATGACAAAGATACTTCTCGTTACCCTTCCTAAGAACTCTTTTTTTTTTTTTTTTAAACAGGCAAGCAAATCCACATCCTGAAGCAGAAAAGTATAGATTTGCAGTCCCTGTTTTAATGATGGCTTCTTTAAGACTACAATATAGCTGTGACTTTACAGTTGTAGTCATGAGAACTGGCTCTGCTGGAGAAACACAATTTTTCATAGTGTATGGAAGTATTGCAAAATGGCTTGATCTTGAGGGAAGAGGAGTGATGTGATTTCTTCCCACAAGATAGTGGCCAGCAGCATCCAGAAGAACATTCTTTCTGGTCTCTTTTTCTTTGATGTGGAGCCATGGTTTCAAAGTGCTGGATCCCCAGCTGATATAAATTAGAGTAGATCTGCTGAAAGTGAGACTGCTTTGTTGATTAAAGTTCACTGTAATGCTGCTCTGAAATGTGCTTGTTTTAGTGTGTTGTGTAAATCTCATGTAAAGGTAGAGTATATAGTCTTAAAGGAGTAAGCTTATTAGAGGGAGGCAGGAAGAAATTCTTAACAACTTTTGCATTAGATTTCTATTGTTTTCTTCTTTCATACTAAAGAAAGGGTGTGATTGGGTGCTTTAATACCCAACTTTGGTATAAGGATAGGTATAAGTCCAGGATTTACAGCTCTGTATGGGGGGATCAGCTCTGAGGTTTATGAACCAGATAAACTACGGGAAGCATTAGAGCTTCCTGAGAGGCAGGTGGGGAATCGTATGGGAAATGGAATGGGATTAAATTGTACATAATCACTATCTAGAGTTGAATAAGAATTACTTTTTGGCTGAAGATACCCAGGATTAGTAGACTCTTGTGTTTTAGCTCACTTGTGTGTTTACAGCCTTTAGGAACTGTGACCAGTTGCACTGTACAGTGTTCAGAGACACAGCGTGTTGGGCTGGAGGTCCAGTTCCCTAGATGCAGAGGCAGGCTGTTGCAACATAACTAGGAGACCTTGGCTTGAGAAACAGCCTCAGGTTTTATTAAAGGCTATGTGACAGGTGGAAGTGTGTGAAAATGCTTCTTTATACATTTTAGTGAAACAACTTAGTCCAAAAAGTGTGTTTTCCTGTCTGGAAAAATGTGGGATCTCTGCAGTTCACTCGTGTGTTTACTGGACATAAGCAAATGAGAGAGGATTCAGGGTGTTTCTATTGCTGTATCCTCTAGCCCTGCCAGCAGGGCAATATCTGCTGCCAGTGCAGAGTCCATGGTGGTCCTGACCACTAGAAAGCATTGATAAAAACCAAAAGACCCCTCACGAACAGGAGGAACTTTGCCCTTCCTGATTATTAGCCTCACAATGATAATTGAAAAAAAAAAAAGAAAAAAAAAAAAGGTGAATATGGAATTTCAGTGTGGCGTGAGAGCTTTTTGGTGTAGAGAGCAGAAAGCAGAGGGGAGACATTCTGCAGAACCTGGTATGCATTTATGTACAAAATTCCAGGTGCTGGGACTCGGGTAGCTTCAAAGGGATTTATTGCTTTATACTTTAATGTGAACCCTTGGTGTTCTGGCTACAAATGTTCTCGTATCTGCTTTCTGTTTAAATTGATGGCTGCTGTATATACAGCCGAAGTGGATAAGGAACTGCATGTTAATCCTGAACCCAAAGACACTCTCATTTCTCTCAGAAAGCTGTCACAATGAGATCTGATTCTAATGCATTGTCCTCAGAAAGATGAGTAATATCTTAATTGAGATTTTGGATAACTGTTTTGCAGTGTGGTGCCATCCTTTTGAATCTGAGGAAAACTGATCACATAACAGGATTACATTATTTTGATCTGACTTCTTTCTTGTTTAAGAGAGAAATAGCTGGTGATTTCAAATGGAGTTTCAGTGAAAAAAAAAAACCAGCCAAGGTGATGCTTACCCAGCAGCTAGGAATTTACATGCAGTTTTTTTACAAGTGCTTTGGACAATCCTGTGCTTTGAGATACTCCTGATGTCTACATAAAAGTATTTTGTTTGGCATGTACACCATTTTATTTAAAAAAAAAAGGCAGATGACAAATTTCAGGAAGGTTTGAGAGGCTTTAAAGACCTGGCTTTGGGGTAGGTTGTAAAGAGGTTTGCTGCTTTTCTAAATGCAAAACTGCTTTTGCTGTCTCTAAGAGCAGAAAACATGCAGGCATATACATGTGCAATTTAGATGATGTGACTTTGCAATCCATTAGCTTCTCTGAATGGTACTTACTGTGGGATAGGGGGAGCTGGTGATCCCTTCTACTTACATCGGTAATAATAATATGTTGTGGAAATGATTCTAGAGTTACCATCAAGGAAGGGAGGTGTCAAAAGTTTCCTTCAAAAGCAGTAATTGCATGATGAGCCTTCAGGGGTTCTGGCATGTGCTCACACAGTGAAAATGACCTAATAGGAGTAGCCAAACTTATAACTTGGCTTAGAGCAGTACAGCAGCCCTCAGAGGGGCTAGAACAAAAGCCCTGTTAACAAAGCTTGTTAGTCTAAGGGACAGTGCTTCTGCTGATGTGGCATAACATGCCATATTTTCACCTCTATGGCTTGCAGCTTTTCTGTTTAAAGAAGCAAAGAAAAAAAAAGCCAACAACACACACACAAAAAAAGACCTGTGTGTGCAGGGTAACTAATATGTACATTTTTTTCCCTTTTCCATGTATAGAGTCTCTTTTGTCTCTAGAGAAAATGAGATGCCCATGACTTACGGTGCAGACATCACAGTATAGTACTGCTTCTAGATCTAAAGCAGCTTCCTGACTATCAGCTTGATGCTTTGTGGATGCTTCTACGGTGTCTCTCATTCATGCCTTGGTGTCATTGCACAAGCACATAGCATTCATGGAAGCGTACATGTTCCTTCCAGAGTAAGAGAGGGAGAAAGAGAAGGGAATTGTTCTACTAATAAATCTGTGAGTTATAGAAAATGTCTTACACAGTTAAGGCTAAGCACTTTATTCCATGTTGCTCTAAGGGATGGACCTAAGAATGTGATTAAATACTTTCTTGAACAGATTCTACAGAGGCGAATTCAATTATTACATTCAAAATCAACTATGGCATCGTTGAGACAAATACAAAAGAAATAGCCTGTGCAAATTCACTGGCCATGAAAAAAGTGATAACCGGTGTTATGGCAGAAATAGGCCTGGAACTGACATGAGGAATAAGTCTACTCCATTTTGCAGCATTGCATAGTAAAGTCCACTGAAAGCTGATCACACCTTCTCCTGCCGGGACAGCAGGAGCCACAACCACTTTGCCATAAATTTTCTTCATTAGTACTGATTTTCAGTCTTAGGGAAGAACTTGACCTCCCCACACGCCTGAGGTAGAAGGAAGAGAAGCAGCATCTTTGCTCCATGACAGGAATAAAACTCCTCCTCCTTTCCTAAGTAAAGCTGTAAGAAGAAATCATAATGGAACCTGCTATCCCTTTAGTTGATAGAACACTCAAAGTCCATTCTTTGTCACTTGGGTCACATACAAAAGCCAACACAACAGCAACAACACAAGCAATATGGAGTTCATTAAATACAGATTTATCTTAAAAGAAACAAACAAAAAAATAACAGTCTTGCCTTATCACAGATTCACAATATTTCCTAACCTATTTCATTTCTACCAAGGGAAAAAAAATCAATTAAAGTAATTCTAAGTCAATCTGACTATTGGTTATCTTGTTGATTGTGATTCAATATAGATTAAATCCCGATTCCTTTCTTCTCTTTCTGCCTCATCTGTTCTTCCTGGATACTTAAGTAAGCAAGAACTTTATGATTGGAAGGTAAATTTTATCTGTTTAAGGTGATCTGTCAAGTCTAAGTTATTGGCTAATAGCATTTTTAATTGCCACTAATTTGAGTAATAAACCTTTTCTCCTGAACTGTCAAGTTTGCTGAGATTCATAAGCTGAAAACTTCTTCAAGTGTGTTATTATTGATCTTCTCTGAGTTCACAGAACCCATTTTCTGTCTTTAGGGCATAAGTAGCTTCTCCAGATTTAGGGGAGCAGATGGTGACTTAGAGTGGGAAGAGCAGGTATCCTTGGTTATGTAGTATAATCAAATTTTGAGGAACCGAGGATCCATGTATTAATTCTGGATCATGGTCCTAGTTGTGCTTGTGTCTTAGTATGTGACAAGTACAAAATAATTTCAGTTTCATTAAGCCAGATTGCGTTACTTTGCATGAGCTGAGGGGTGAAGATACCAAAAGGTAGTTATCATGGTTCAATTGATACAAAGCAATTGAAGCTACAAGAACTTGATTCAACAGATATGCAGCATGGTTCTTACTTTAATACAGAAATGCTGATCATGGGGAGGAAAGGAAGGGATTTGCTAGCCTTTTAGAAGAACACATTGTGTAGGTGTGGAGAACTTTCTAGGCCACATGAATGCACAGCAGCTCTGCTCTTCCCTTTTGCACTAGAGAGATTATGAGAGGTGCAAAGCAGAGAAGGGTGAGGCCTCTCCCACCCTCCCTCCTCTAATAACAGAGTCACAATAATTTCCCAGCTTTTTGTTTGTTTGTTTATTATTGTTCCCTCTTCACTGTCTCCCCTTTTTCTTAAGTTCTTAGAGCATTTGGCCATTTGGACTTTTCACTCCCTTTGTCAGGCCTAGCTCATAAAAGCTTTTCCCCAGAAGCATAGCTAATGCAATTATCTCCCTTAATTTCTGCATTAGTCATGGAATGATAATTATGAAGAGTCTTCCAGGGTCAGTCTTTTGTTCCATGCAAGTTAATAGTCTAGGAGAGGAGGACAGAGATGGTAGGAGCTTTTACACATGCTGTAACTAAATCAAGTGTGTGTAAGTGTTTTCATTACTGATGAATAATTGTGTTTTCCTGGAGGAGTAGCTAAGAAATCGGCAACCTTTCACTAAAAATATGTTTCTCTTAAATTGCCAACTTCCTTGGTATTCTCAAATCTATTCAGCAGACTTCAGAGGCAGCATCAGCTCTTGTATCAAGGGCCAACTTCTGAGAAGTTGGAGCCTGTTTCCACTACTAACCTGACCTGACCCAGCACTGGGAGCAGTGGCACGGAGAGGTTTATTCCTCTCGAGAAGAGGGGTTTTGTATCTTGGGAAAGCAGAGAGGAGAAGGTCCTCTAGCTGTAGAGGAATTGCCTTTCTTGATAAGAGGTACTGTGGCTGTAGGGCTTGGTCTGGTTGCACAAACATCAAAAGCAGCCAGTAGTTATCTGGTGTGTGTGTAAGGTACTGGATCCAGAGCTGGTTTTAATAGGGCACTGCTCAAAGGGTCATCGGGTTAAATTTTACAGTAGAACAAGATCCCTGTTTGGGATGAAGAAAGGAGGGACCTTAGCCCAAGAGCTGAAGGCTGTCTTCAGAAAAGTAAATATTAGAATTACTGCTTCATTTTCATAAATGCCTTGTTTCATCTTTGTGTAAGCTCATGTAGATGCCACGGTATTAGTTACACTCATGCTTTCTAGCTAAATGCCTGCTTTCCTGGCCCTCCCTCATTGTAACCAAATAAAAATCAAACCAAAATGAACTAGTAAGGTAACGAAACACTTGAGCAATTTTGCCATACTTCTCTGATTTCAGCAGCTAAAACCCCCAACCCTGTAGTTTATAACATTCAGGAATGAGATTTTTCAATTTTCTCTGAATTACACTGAGACACAGACCCCATTGAATAGGTGATGCTTGGGTTGTCCCACAGGAGCCGTAGAGCACTTGGGGCATCCATGGGGTGAGGTGGGTTGGTGTGGCTCAGTAGCATGGGGATTTCTCTTGCCCAGTGGGGATGCAGCACTTGTCGACCTTAGGTTTAGCAGTCTGGAAACTTGTTCTGAATATCCTGTATGAAGGCATATTTCAGAATAGTTCAATGGTGTTACGTATTCAGCTATTCTCATTTAAAAAAAACCCAAACAAACACAACAAAACCACCAACATAATACAATGAGATTAAAATCCAACTGTTCAGCCAGTTTGCAATTGAATTAATTAACTGAGGGATCGGTAATGTGTTATTACACATACTTTTCCTGTCAGAAGTCCCATGTTAATTGCCAAGTCAAATTGTTTAAAAATTCTCACTATCTGATCTGTTCATTATATCAGTCTCTCAAACTGAAACTGAGTCTCACCTGCCTGTGTATTCCCAGAGTGCTCATTTATTGCTTGTTTTGCTGAGACTTAATTTCTACTGGGTCTCTTAGAATAGAGACACAGGGAAGATAAAGCTCAATTTGTAGGGTAGAAATCTAAAATAGAAACCTGGAAAATCTTATTTCTTAGTTTAGCTCAGCATTATACAATGAGTATTTATACTTTACAAGAAGTAATTTGTCTTTATTCTGGATCTAGAGCAATCTTTTTTTTTTGTTAAGTAAAAGTATAAATATTTGTGTCGGAAGTTGGCAGATGAGAAAGGAGAATACTTTTTCCTTGAAGCTTTCACTCAATAATTTCTACAGTGTTTTTATCTTTATGATTCTGTAGTAGTGATTAATGAAGACTGCTATAGTAGGATGAAGGGTTGCTTTGCTAAAATATCTTTGAATTGAAGCCATCGAAGTTTTGTAAAATAACTATCTGCTGATGAGCTACATCTGTTTTGGCTGAACCATGCCAGATGAAAGTATTTAGGCCACCAGTTTTTGAATGACAACTTTCTCCTCCTGAAAATATTTCTGTAAATTTGGAAAAGCAAAGTGAAATCAGTCAAGCTGAGTTAAAATGTGTAAGGAGATTAGAACTGTGTCTAAACTGTAAAACCATCCAGTTAACCTCCATTGTGATTTTGATATATTCTGTGTGTGTGTAGTTTGTTGTGTGGGTTNGTTTTTGTTTTGGGGTTTGTTTTTTTTTTTTTTTTTTTTTTTTTTTTTTTTTTGTTTTTTGTTTTTTTTTTTTTTGTTTGTTTTTGTTTTGTTTTTGTTTTGTTTTGTTTTGTTTGTTTGGTTTGGTTTTCCTTTTCTAAATTTGGAAGATTTGCAGCCCACCTTTTGTGGTGGATATTCCTGCTTGTAGAAAACCTCTAGCAGTGTGTTGACTGCAATGACCTGCAGTGGATCTGTCTTTTAAAAGCTTTAATTTGTATTCATTTCCTATAATTAGCATGCTGTAAACTCTCCATGCAGTACACCAGTTTTGATTACATTCACCTTACTGGTTCACTGAGCAGGATGATAGGAAATTGTGCATCAGACCAGTTGTTGAAGGTACCAACTGCCTGCCTGTCTCTTAATCAAGATTCAGGCTCCTTGTACATTTATAATATAAAAGCAGGCACTAAAAGTATTTCATCCCTGTTTTTAGTCATAAGACCGCTGAACCAGCAAATCTGACTGGCTGAGAAAGTCCAATCATATTCCTTAAAACAATGTGACATGCTATTTGGGTAGTGAATGGATGTACATCAAGTTGAATCACCCACAGTACCTTTCAGAGAGCATAGTGACCTCCAGTGAGAGACATTTTCCTTGTAGTTGCTTTTACTGAGTGGCAGGCTTCTGCTTTAAATGGTGGATGCTGAAATAGAACTGATCTCTCTCTCATGCTTTCTATTACTCATCTGTTAGACTCACACAGCATGAAAAATTTCATCATTTTACATTTTTAATAGAAATGAATTCTTTTGTAATTAGTGTCCGTTGTTGGAGCATCACAGTGTTCTTTTCTGAAATGCTGCTGATGCTATTTGTGTGGCTCTCAAGCCATACAGTGTCAATCTTCCCAGATTCAGCGAGCTGCTGCTGGTCTGTGGCATTTGGCAGGGAAGTGAGAGCTGCTGGCTAATGGGCTGGGAGGAGGAGGTGGCTTACAGCTTCCCTGGGCAGTCCCTTGGTAGATCTGCCTTCTTAGCTGTGGTGTGAATGCAAAAGGAAATGGCATACTCTGTCCCAGGCAGCTTACAGCTTCAGTAACGAATGACAGCATCATATGTTTTTGTAAATTGCTGTTAGTCGTATTTCTGGATGGGAGAAATGGGTGCTTGGATAAATTTATAACTTCTCCATGATTACTCATGAAACAAATGTCACAGTCAGAAGAAACCCCCAAATCTCTCACAGAACCGCACACATACTCTGTAAATGAAGGTCGATAGCCCATAGGATGTACTAATGAGTTAGAAGTCACCAATTTAAGAAATACCTCAGGTAAACTCAGCATAACGTTTTTTCAATGTTGTCTGCTTTGCTTCAAGCAATAAGTTAATATGCCTCTAGAAGCATCATACTGGGCACATTTTGTAAAGCACGTGCTAGTTGTTGGATCTGTATACCTTAACAAGCACAACATTTGCTTATTTAAAAATACTGTTACTTGAAATGCATCTTCAGACACTGAGCAAAGTGTGAAGGAGATAAAGAGAGCCTCTGAGTAAAGTAACCACCTGAAAATTAGAGATTGAGGCATTGTGTGGATACATTTATAACTCATTCTGATGTTTAATAATAGATTTTATTTATACATTTAATCTAAATTTTAAGCCCTGAGTTATATACTTGTGAATTCCAAATAAATCAACACTACAAAAATTCTTCACACAGTGACAGTCCCAAATTTGAATCAAAACCACACTGTGCTGGGTACTGTACAAATACATAAATGCTGTAGCTGGGCCACAGAGCTTGCACTTTACATGATGGAGAGCGTATTTGCTATCAATAAACAACAGGAGAGTGAGGGAAAAAAAGAAATAAACTAGGAAATTGAGTTCCATTGTGTGATGATGACAATCATTAACTGAAAACAAATTGCACAGCATAAGTGACATGCTTGTGAACTTTATAGAGTATGACTGTGAGACGGGTGGAGAGGTCATGTGAAATACGTGATGTCTGTGAAACACAACCTGCCCAGACAACTTGACTTTTCATCACAGAATCCATAGGCAACCTGCATAAAGCCCAAGATGCTCAGCAAGAGGAATTCTGGGGAGCTCAGTGAGGTTTGCATCAGGTTCTGACACAGAACATCAGGAGTAGTTGCCTTTTGATATCAATAGATCAGTATGGGAGTAAAAATTTAAATTAGGAGGCTCAGTGCATGAGTTTCTTGTTCTCAAAGCTCTAATGAGTACTACCATGTAAAGATGGCAATATATATCTCTGTGTGTGTGTGTGCACTTAACATATGACACTGGCATCTGTCTCACATTTCAGTGTTTCTGTTATGATATTTTATGTAAAAAAAAAAGTTCTCCATATCCTTATGTCATCCGTGTTAACTCAGATGCTTGCTGGAAGGTTATGATTTGTTTTTATAGGGTTTCAATGCATGAGAGGTTGGATTAAATATAAGAGTATAAGCTTACATTACATATGATTATTATGAGGTAAAATCTTCTTAATGAATGAGAAAAGACAGGTGGTATTGCTAATAATACATAACTGTAGCTATATCACAACATACAGTCGCCCAGAAGTGAAAAAAGGTCAGTAATTTTAAAGTAGATGGAATAACTTGTGCTTTGCAGCATCCATACACATGCAGTCACTTGGGACTTATGTAACTTCTTGAATTTTCTCACTTCTGTCAAATGAATCAGGTATCCAAATGCAAAAATGTGGCATTCATATACACCATGTACGTCTCTGAATGATTGATGCTGCTCCTGTGAGGGTATGCTTATGAAATGGTTGTGTAGTTTCTGAAGTACAGAGATGAATTCTTTTTCTGAGGTTACCTCAGTAGGAAAACTAATCTAATATGGCATGGTTATTGGTATATTAATAATAGTAATAATGCTATTTCTACTTGTAAGGGCTAGCCATTCCTAGTCGTGAAACATGATGACTCTGCCTACAGTCCAAGCATAAACAGGCATGCAGGTGGAGGATTCATGAAAAAAAGATGGTATTGGTTAACACAAAGACATCTTTGGGTCAGAACATTTAAAGCCTGATCTTTTCATATTGTTAGTAATTGTTGTGACAAAATACAACTTAAGGGGAATTTGAAGGACTATAACGAGTTACCATTCAGATATTTTCAGAAGACAAATGTCTCGTACAGTATAGAGGAAAGTACAAGGATGCTTGTTTGCCTATTTAACAGATGGACTGGTGTAATCATGCTACTCCTACCAGTTGCATGCTCATAATCATTATGAATCCTCTACATAGCCTTAACTTTAAAAAAAATGGGGCCCTACAGTGAGGACCTATGCATTTTCAAAGTTAGGTTGCAAGAGTACCTCTCTGAAGTGCTCATATGAAGGTTTAAAACAGTATTATTTCTTGTGCACAGCCTGCCTGTTCTTTGCCAGAACATCATCTGGGAAACAGACTTTTACCATAGTGCTCAATGGTGTTCTCTTTTCACATTAATTTCTTCAGCCAGTAGGATTAATAAAACTAGTATTTCTTATTTGCTGTACAATCCATTACTGATTCTATATGACAATGCATTTAAAGAAATTCTCTGTGGTAGAGAAGGGATAATAACTCTGATATTTCAGATAGGCCATGGTTAGTGATACTAGCCACTAGACAGTGTCTATTTGCCAACACCATTTTCAGTATTCCCTTATTGAATATTCCTCAACTGCAATTTAATCAACATGCACTGGTCTGTATTAAACACCTGGTATCTATACTGGTGGCTCAGATGAACTTAGTGTAACTTTGTGAACTATGAGTGAATTTATAGTAATAACTATGGGTAATTCTTCTTAAAAATTCCCTTGAGCAGATCAAGTTCAGCTGATCAGTTAGGTGCACAGTGAAATTTGGTGTTTTCAAGAGAACTAAGATAAATGAGCTTTTGCCATTTTTCTTTTACCTCAGAAGGCCACATTTTGTATGACAATTAGAAAAGTGGGTGGGGATGTGGGGAGGTGGAAAACTGTTTGCATGCCCTGGTTGCTCTTCCATCACCCAAGCCTGAACAAGAACATACTCTGCAGTTTTCCTGGCAATCTAGGACTCAGTGATCAGGTGGAAAAACCTGATTTTTGAAAGCCAGATGTCTCAAATGGCAACATATATCACTGTCCTCTTTTGAACACACAGGCCCCAGTCTGGCTTATGTTCAGTGAGCTAATGTTTCCTTGGGTTCCTCAGGCTGAGCAACATAAATTAGTATGTAGACCTTGTTTTCCCATTCCCCCATCCCAATGATAATTCCAGCAGCTGGACTGCCTCTGTTATTTTGTCTTCATTAATATTCATGCCTATTGATTTCAATATTTTCAGTGCTTTCATAGGAACAAAAATCTTCATATAGTTCTGAAAGTGTTTTAGTAATGCTCAATGGAAACTTGCTCTGCTGCATAAGCTGTTACAAGGCTTCCTATTTTCCCTTTCAACACTTTTTGAGAAGTAGCTCAAGAGTGATGGAGGAGCACTGCAGTTCACTTAGCAAGCTGGAAGTCTGCATGTGAGCCAGCTGGGAATAGCTTCATTGCAAAAATTATCTAAAATTCACAGTGTTGTAAAGTGCTAGGAATGAATTATCTAATGTGTGGACTTCATGGAATCTGGGTTTATTGTGCATCAAACACTTTTTTGGCATAAAAAGGAGTTTGCTCCAGAGATCAGTTCGATATTCTCTCTGATAGACGAAGGAAGCAAAATGAACAAAAATCCTTTTACAAGAAAGTTCTAAAGTGTGAACTTTTCATCAAGTTTTGAAAGGTGTGACACAATGTTGAAGAGCTCACTTCTTTGTTTGGTGACTTTTATTTTTTTTTCTTGTAAAATGTTGCTTTTCTACTGTGTAAATTCTGAGTAACAGCAGTGTCTATATCAGCGGTGTATTAGAACAGTATTGACTAGCACAAGTTGCCATCCCTTAGGATGTGCTGTATATGATGTGGAAGCCCTAATGAGTGAAACAATGGCAATAGCTTTTGGATTTAAATTGGGGACCCATCTGGATCTGACTTCCTGTATTAAGTTAATCAGACACAAATGAGTGGAACTAAGCTCTGGCATTAGAGGTTGGGGTCCTGTCTGGCAGGAAACAGATGGGGGCTGTCTGCTTAGAAGACAGACAATCATATTGTTTTCTTTTTTTTTTTTTTTTTCCTAACACAGAGTTTGCTATGGGAGCTTAGGATTTTAGCTTGCATTCATGACTATGCTCTGTAAAACAAATGAGGACTCCAGTCAGGGTGTGTACTGTTTGAGTTTAGAAAATGTGTACATTCTGTTCAGTTGCACAGGCTTTGATTCTGCATCAACCCCTCAAAACCAGGAAGATAAGCATTCCATCTCTATAATTTCTTTTTACTAGCCCAGGCTTTAGGACAAACAAATGATTCCTAAAAGTGAAATTTCTCAATTTTGAAGTAGGTGGTTAAGGTAATACCCTGAATTTCAGTGGCATTAAACTGCCAAGCCAGTCCTCTGACTTAATTTTAAAATTGTGCAGTATTGCAAGGCTTTCATTGTTAAACCAGAAGTGTTCTGATATCCACCTTAAATTGAGTAGAGGCTTCACAAATTTGTGGAAATTCTTTGTAACTGGTTTTAGCCTGGTGTTTTGAGATGCAGCTTAAATCCACATCCATTTGGTTTTCTTGTGGGTTTCATTGCACACAAATTGTGGTGGGATTTCTTGGGCTTGTTGTTTGTTTTTTTTTCTCAGCAGGCAGCTCTGGCTTTTTTTTTTTTTTATGTTGCTTTCCAGGAGACAAGTTTGCACTCTGAGTCTAAACCAATAGGCAGCCTTACTGTGCATATCAAAATTAATCTTTATTCCTTACCTAAGGTGCATTACACTTTCATCAGTGCCTGTCATCTTGTCACTGAGACAGTAGTTAAGCTTTTCAAAATGTCTTGAATTAAAGTAATTTTTACTAGCACTGCACATAATGGATATTAGATTCTTAATGAAACAAGGATGTTTCAGACCAGAGGAAATTCCACCCAGACACTCAGATAATATCTGACAATCAGTTTGTACCTCAAAAAGGGAAAGACAAGTAAGCAATCTTACCTATGGCTGCTGTTCAAGAAAAAGGTTATTCCACGAGTTGTCAGACCTCATGGAGAGTTCATCCAAGATCAAGAAAGTGAAACTTGTACCGCACATACCAAGCAGTGAGAGACTCATTATCCTTCAGCCTTGGTCACTAATGGATTTTTCAGACACGGCCAGTTTTTTGATTACCAGTGAAAAGGTTGTTTCCTTAAGAATACCATAACAAATACTGTATGGATTCAATTTGGCTCTTGCTGATTGTTACTGACAAATGGGGATGTCTTTCAGCAACATATCATTGCATGGAGGTAACATAGAGGAGGTTCAGTTGTCATGCTGCAGACTTGGCAAATACCTCCTTGACTCTAGCCAAGATTCTACTGACATCTCTGCTTTATGTATCACTTTATATTGTTTCTCTCCATCAAATCTCATTTTCTTCCCATGCTTCTTCCAAGTTCAGTCTAGATGCAAAGTTGGAATTTCTTCAAAAATAAGCATATGATTTGCGAGGCTAATAACTGAGTCTATGTTCACACCTTCACCAAGGACCATTCTGGTCCTTGTGTCGAAACTGCCTTGCACTATGTGAAAATCTGGGTGCTGCATATCCATTGGTTGCTCTGTGTGTGTGTGTTAGAGTGGCAATGAGAATAAACTTTAGCACCTCCTTGCTGGAGATTATGCTGTCGTTTTCCAACTAAGTCTCTCAGCTTGTTGTGTGAGGTTTTTGCTTAACTGCAGTGTAGAAGACATCTAGGAGAGGGTGGTTCTAAACCCAGGCTGTACAGCTGCATCTCCTCTGCTTCTGACAAAGTCCGTGTATTTCACTTATTCATTGTAAATCTGGTTAATTTTTCAGAAATAGATCAGAGAGGAATCAGACAATCAAGCTGAAGGTCAGCTTCTCTTACTGGAGCAGTGAAAAGCAAAGGATATGTTAGAGGCAGTAACATCTCTGTGTCTGGGAACTGTTCTGAGCATAGCATAAACTGTTTTGTATGAGAGTACAAAGTGGAGGAAAAGTTTCACACTTGGTCTATGCTAAGTCTAGCACAAGTAGTGGGGCTTTCAGGACCAACATTCAGATTTAGACTGGGCATCCAACTAGTAAGGTATCTAACAGTTGTCAGACTTCAATGGATTTCTTTGCAAGATAAATTCAGTTTCCAGAAAGTTGAATAATTTTTATACCTCTGCTTCTTTAGTTTATCACTTATAACTTACTTTGTTTTATAATGTTTTACTAGATATTCAGCACAGGTTTTTTTTTTAAATAATTACAAGTATATTAAAAGTTGTTAATTGTTTAGTCATGCTGACATCTCTGAATAAAATATGTAATAGATGCAAAAAAGGTGTTAACATATTCCGAATTGTATTAACTATTAACCTTGCAAGGCAAACATTTAAGAGATAGGAAATTTAGGAATTAAAATCCCCTCATCCATCTTCATTCATCCCCATGTTGTATTTGTGTTAAAAGAGTCTTCAATTACTGGGCCTTATGCTTTCATTTCCCAAGGACCAGTAACTCATTCAGTGCACAGCACTGACAGAACTTGCCCTATGACTTTGTTGAATTCAGTGATGCACAAGTCAGTTGTCCAAAGCTTAGTTTTCTCTGCATTCAGTGTGTTTTCAGATGTTTCAGTGTATACTGATAAACAGGGGATAAGCAAATATTATGCTACATTGTAAGCTGTGTGCCTGAAATGCGGAGAGTAGGATCACTATTGATCGATAGTGGGAACCTAGATGGAAACTCATAGGGTCTGACTTCTCCGTATACACCTGCACGTACATCTTGTCTATGTGCAGCTTTACTGATTTTATTTACCTAGTGTCTCCAAATGACACCCTTGGATTGGCAATTAAGAAACCCCTATTGACCCCTTTTGTTAGAACACCTTTTTCTAGTACAGCAGGTCGTAAAGATAGCATGGGATGATACTGAGATCAAGAATAAAGATAGTCTTGTGATTAGTGTATTTTGGAAAAGTGGAATGGGGCACTTAAGATTGTTGTTGACTAGTTTGGCTTTGTGGATGTAGCAAATGCTGGATACACAAGCTCTGAAGTAGGCAAGAATTATGCCTCTCTGCACACTTTTTGTACAACTTTCCTTTTGTGGTACTTCTAGTTTAGCATATAAATAAACTGTAATTAGAATAATTGTCAGTTATGTTCACTAACAGTTTAATGCACACAATTCAGGCTTTTTCACAGTATTCTTTTAGATGGGACAAAAAATTCTCTCCAGAGACACAAATTAAGAAACATATTTTAACCATTTTTTGTTTAAAAGCATAATGCTTACAAATGGAAAGAGCTAAATCATGAAACCAAGGAATGAGACTGAGTAGAACATTCATTTTAATCATCCAGAGGGAGTAGGAGGACAATCTATTAGAAACCATTTTCATTTTCTGAAGTATCTTACACTAATTATTCTTGGACAGAATCTTAGTGCTAAGATGCAAATGAGCACAAAGAAATTTAAAGCTGTTCCTGCTCCACAACTGAGTTTTGGTTGAAGCTGCATCCCCTGAGGATCAGAGATTTTTATTCTCATTACAGATTCTACTTTTGTTATATTTAGGGCCTGTCTTTCAAGGCTGCTACTTGTCAAATCTCTGCTTGTGCCAGGGTTGCATGGTATAGATGGGGTGTAATAGTCTTAAACTTTGTGTCGTAAAAATAATGGATAAAAAAAATCTTAATAATTTCTTAAGGATTTACTTAAAACAATTCTGCACAAAAATTTGTCCTACCTTTCCTGTCCAGATACTTCTGTCTGCTCCATTCCATGATATTAACAGGAAGGTAATTATGCAGACCCCTGTGGGATCCACTGAACTGAAAAGTTCAGAGAGATTATTGTTAGCAATTTTTTTTGCCTTTCCTTGAGAAGGAAAGCTCATCACTGCTTTTACAGCTGTTGCCAGGTTTTAATCCACCTATTAGAAATGGATTTTTCTTATTTAAATGTTGTTCAAAAAGGAATCCACAGTTCTGGAATAATTTTGACCTAGCTGATGTGATTTCAGCACTTGTAAGGAAATAGATCACACTGACAAAGCCCTTGAGAAGGTAAATAATGAGGAGTGTTTGTAAGCATGTCCCAACCTGCTGTCTCTGGCATTGCTTGAATCTGGGTTTGGGTTATTCAAGGTGTGGGAATAAGGGCTCCTGCATGACAGCTACAGAGTTTGAGAGAGAATCATGATCTTACAGCTTTCTCACTCAGCAGTCCCTGTGCAGCCCTGGCTTTTGGGGAGGAGGTTTAGTACCAGTGAAGAGGGAAGAACAGCTTATCTTTAGTGGCTGTTTGACTTTGTTTATTTTAACCTACATACAAAGCACCTTCTTTGTTCACCTGGATATCCAGGCAAGGGATGGAAGGAGAGAATTGCATTAGGCTTTGGAGATTTTCTGTAAGAGGGAGGTGGAGAGGAAGAAGCTTTTGAAAGATCAATCTTGTTGTGTTATGGCTTTTAATACCTCTTAGGGTCTGCAGAAAAAAAAGCACAACAAAACAACAAACAACCAAGCCCCAAACAAACCTGGAGGGTTATCAGTGGGTTTTGCGGGTGTCCCTTCAAGGATTTTGAAATGAACAAAATATTAATTGGTGTACTCCATGAAAAATCTGAACTGAACTGAATTTTCTTTTTTCAAGTCTTCCTGTTCAAGGAAGCACACAAACTGATCATTTGGTGACTGGAAAAGTTGGAAGAACGTATTAGGAACCTCACGCTACAGTACGTAAAATGTGACAATTACTTATGAAGGTCTGTTTGCTGCCTTTGGTGTTTTTTTGTGTGTGCTTTTTGTTTGTTTGTTTGATTTGTTTTGTTGTTTTGTTTTGGGGGGGTGTTTTGTTTTGTTTTTTTTTCTTTCCCCCACAGAACAGTTGTTGATAAATTATGTGATTGTGTGCAATTATTTACCTACCTTTCTCATGTTCACCAAAAGTTATATGCAAAATACTTCTAGGGATTTTGCGGCTCTGTGACTACAAGTTAATTTGGATTTGTGCTGTAGATCCCACAGCATTCTCAAATACAAAAGGAGACCTTGTTTATAGGAGTTAGGACTTCATATAGCTTCTTTTGCAACTGTTTTAAAAGCAGAAATGTGTAGAAAAGATCTCATTTAAATTAAAGTTAATGCATCAATATAAAGTTCTGGGCTTTTTACAAACTTTATATACTGCTTTACTTAGTATCCGCCTGGTCTAGTGGGAGGTGTCCCTGCCCATGGCAGGGGGTTTGGAATGAGATGATCTTTAAAGTCCTGTCCTACTCAAGCCATTCTATGGTTCTGTGAATAAATCCAAAAACCTTAGCTTATATTAAAATTTATAATATCTTCCACCCCCCTTCTGCCACCAAATAATTTTTCTGACTCACATGGGAGACATAACTTGTAACTCTGCTGTTTCTCCCCCTCCCAGTGACTCAGACATGGTAAACCTCTGTCCCATACATCTCCAGTGGGCACAGGCTGGAGCTGTATGTGGGTGTGAAGAGTCATAATAAAGCAGAATAATTTTTCCTGGGTATTTACTCTGAAATAATTCCTTACTGAGGAACTATTACAGGAGAAGAGAAGAGCATCTGTTATTATACAGCTATTATATTTAATCTATACTGACTAGAGTTCTCATGCAAGGTTATGTAAGAGAGTAATCATCAGCGATATTAGTTAGAATTCCATCTCTGAAAGGTACGAAACACTGTTCTGGTGTGGTGGTTAATGGATAATCTGCGCTGGGTATTTATCTAAGATGTGTCCCTGAAACTGCAGTAGGTAAGCTAAAAGCAGTAGGGGAAGACCATTAATAGACAAACAAGGCTGCTTTCTCTCGATGGCTGCTTATCATATCTTTGTCCTCTTAGGGTGCTGCTGGAGCACTGGTTTTGTATTTCCTTGAAAGCCTGCCAGAGTTACATATTCTTATAGCAAACTCTTTGAATGATCACAGTCTTCTAGTACGCTATAGAGATGGACAGATTTTTCTTGGACGGTCAACTTGCACTTTCTACCACAGGTTTTATTGGACTCTGTATCTCAGCATTCACACAGGACAACTCTTTGTTAATATAGTAGTCTGCTTGGGATCATTAGTGACCGTCAGTGTAATTCTTCTTGAGTTATATCATCTCCCCAGCCAGATCCTGTGTTCCAGACCACGTTTTCCAAGGTGGCTGGAGCCTGAGCTGTCATGAAGTCTCTGTGTTTTCTGGCTGGTGAATAACAGTTTTATGCTTTCCAAGCAGAACAGTAATTAATGACAATTTTATGATAAGTGCTAATTGAGTGAACTTGTCTTTGTACAACTCTTTGAAGGCTGTTTCTGAACTATGAACAATGCAAATATAGAGTTAGTATTTTAGGTGACATAGAAAATGGTTCCTTTAAAGCTTACTGTACAACATTTCAATGAGTGTCTTTCAAATATAGTCTACAAGTTTGAATATTTGCACCTTTAAAACTTCATTCAGACACTTCATTGGGAATGTTTTCCATTGTGGTCACTTAAAGGATGGCCTTAATTCCTTCCAGAGTTAGTTTTAAAGGAAACTGCTGTGCAATTTGTGCACACAGAACAAGGTGGAAGAGGAAAGGGAGATCATTACTTTTTTACTAGTGAAGCTAGCTAGTGATGTGTGCAATATTTACGTTTGACAAGGAAGTTCTAATCTGGAGTTCTGAATGTGCCATTATCATCTTCTAAATTTTGCTAACATCCTCTTCTCATGATATTTGCACTCTTGTCTGTAGATGGAATGTATGGATCAACTGGCTCATAGGTCAAGTTTCAGTAATGTCCAGTGCATTCAGGCAACTCATGCAATGAAATCCACAAAGTAAATTCCATTGAAGTCACATTTATTTTGCTTACTAAAAAACTCTCTGAATTGCAAACTTAAGTTGAGGTTACCAAACCTGCTCCAGAGACAAAAGAAAAAAATAAGTGAGGCCCTAAGGGCTCAGAATAGACAATTTGAATGTGAAAAAGACATTTTCAGAAGTTTGGACCGAAGTTTTGAAGTAGAGAAGAAGTTTGAACCCAAGTTTTTGAAGCCAAAACTTTCAGTAAACCTACTTTGTTGAGCTTTTGCCTAAACTTTACGCCTGTCCAGCTTCACGTCCACTCAGAACTTCAGACATAGCCCTAGAAGAGGTAAAAATATTAGATGGAAACTGAACAATGACTTGTCTTGGCATGGCTTTTCTTTAAATCAGGTTTAAGATTCTCAGCCTCTCTCTGGAGATTCTTCTTATTTCTAGAATACTGTCTAATTGTAAATTGAACTGAGGTCAAAATCAAAATTCTGAGCTGCAAGTTTTACTAGCGCAAAAGGTGATTTTATGACTGAGTTACAATCTTGGGCTATGGGATATGTGAATTTTAACTTTATTTCTCTATCAGACATTTTTGTTTAATGTGGTTCAAGGGTTTTGACCTTTGTCTTCACCTCTGTGTAAGCAAACAAAGAAACAAAAGACCCCACAATTTTAATATATTTCTTTGGTAGGTAGTCTGCAAGAACCTTGCATACTGTAGAAATAACAGCAAAATATGGATGTATTTACCAACAAATTTTTAAGGTTGCAAATTCATAGCAGAAGTACTTATGCACCTTTCTACCAAGGACAGTAACAGATATGTCAGGAGCTATCTGAACAGTCAGATGCATTTTGAATATTAATGTGCATCCAGAAAGTAAAACATTTCACACTGCTTTTCACCTAATATTGAAGACTAGTAAGGTTAGAATTGTAAACAACAGTTTACTAGGTGTAAACAAGAAGGAGAGGCTAGAAGAGAGGTGAAAGGGGAGCTAAATTCAGTGAACAAATAACTTCTTGTGCATTACTCTCACAGTTCTACAAAATATTATAACCCTGTTGGAGTACCTCTTGGCAATTCATACTGGAGGGAGAGGAGTTGCTGTCTAAGATAGAATTGATGCAATTTGTGTTATCTGTCATCCCCAGCATGTATATTACCATAGGATTACCTGTGTCATGACCTCAAAGTTTCTCCTTTCTGTTCCAGGTCTGTGTATCTCCTCACCACTGCCTCGTTAACTGATATGATTTTATGATACACAGATGTCCATTAGATACCAGACTGAAATTATCAGAGTGTTTTTATTTGCAACCCACTTTGAATCCAGGTCTCTAGAACTGTCAACCCAGCGATTGTATTAACCCGTTTTTTTAAACCCTTCATAGTTTATCTTTAAATTGTCCATCCTTCCTTCCTGCTCCCCACTTACCCCTGTTTTAAGTTTCTCTTTTTTTTGTAGGGACACTGGAGAGAAGTAGCAGCTTTTAGTTTGCTGGGACCACTTTTGCATCACAGCAAAGCCAATTAATTGCTAGTGCTGCAAGCTTTCTCTTTCAGGCTATTGCAATTTGGATATTTTTGCAGACTGCAGCAGCCCATAGTTTATCCATTATCTAGCACTTTTTAGTAATGAAAGCTACCATCAGGCATTTGCCCTCCAGGTGTCCCATCAGGTGTACTTATAACAGTGTAACCAAGAAAGCTTAATTTGATTAACCAAATTGATGCTGGTTTTCACAGCATTCCCACTACTATATCTGGCTGAGATGGAACTCAGCAGCTAACAAGAGTAGTTAAGTATCTATCATTAAGGGTGAAGAGAAATTATTCCATAATTTTAATTCGCTTTGCATTTATAAAATGCTTAGGGATCACTTAAAATATACAGATGCTTTTGAAAGAGATGTGGTTCACTGCACAGACCGTCGTAATACTGCCTGCTCTGTGCATAGCTGAGGAGATGTGCAGCTGACGTAGCTTTGGAAGGTCACAGTTGCTGTATTTACTGGAGCTTATTATTAGCTGGAAACTCTATTTTTGCTATCAAGTGCACTTGTCAAATCCAGGCTTGTTGTCAGAAGGCAATGAAGAAGTGATATTCCCAGAGAAGCTGTCCTTCTTATGACCGTTCAATAGTATCCCTAAATGAAGATTTAATGTATTTTGAATGGAAAACAGAATCTGTGTTCCATTCATTTTGAGTCAGGAAAAAACAAAAGCATAAGTGGCACTCAGCTTCTCTCCATGGATACACTTCTGCAGAGCAGCAGGACTTTGGCAGCAGAGCTCTCTTCATAAAGCAAAACATTTTCATAAGCTACAGGAGTGTTGGTGGGGTTGGTTTTTTTCTTTTTCTGTTTTATTTTTTTTTTGGAAGCAGAAATAACCCAAAGTACATATTCTGGGAGGTACTCGCTTTAGTGATTCCTGAAATTCTCTCCTTTACATTCCAGCTTTAATTTTATTATCTAAGTATAATTTTCTTCCTTTTCCATGTGTTGTGCATCTGCTCTACAGGCTCCAGCCAGGAGAATAACCATATGGGGACATGAAAATCTCCACTGCATTGATGCCAGAAGACAAGTTTATGTTAATTCCAAATGGCATCAAAAGCTGCTCGTCTACTTTCCCTTTACATCCCTTCCAGTGACTTAAATCTGTAGTGTTGTCTAAAACAGACAAAGAAAGAAGAGGTCTGCCTGATTATGAATTGAAAAATACTCCTCATAGTGATGGAATTTGGATGATTAATGAATTTTACTTTAAAGCATTTATACCATAGAGTGTTTTCTGCTTCTTTCTTAGCAAGATAGCAATTACTGCACAAGGACTAGCTCTCCTAGTTTTCTTCATTTCTACTCATGATAATAGATTCCTTCCCCCAGTCTGTATAGAGACAATATTCCCTGTAGGAGTGAAAATCGTTCAGCTAAAATTTCTCCAAAGCCTAGTGTTTTGATTAGGTAAATGCCTAATGCAGTGTCCTTATCATTCCAGTGATGATTGGAGGTGGTATGAAGATACTATGTAGGCATTGCAAAAAAAGACAACATCAGCACAGCTTGGTCCAAGCTGAAGCTGAGTTGCTGACTTGTCCTGCGAAGATACAGTTACCTCATGTTGCTTCTGGATGATTGCTTGTTATAAAATGAAAGGTTAAAGAAAAGACTGTGCCATTGTGGATATTTAGAAAAAGTAATAATCAAAAAGTCCTTGCTGTACTTCAGTAGAAGTAACCAATGGCTGATTGCTTTCTAAAGGACTCAAACTGTATGACATACAGTTGTTTTTATAAATAGCTATTTGAAAGCACATGTGAACTTGTGGCAGACATGAGTCTGACCTAAAAGTCTGGACTGAAAGAAAATTGGTATGTGGAGTTCATTTTCATGCAGCAAATTCCATTTTAACTCACAATGAATTGAAATAACCATTGCAAGAGAGATGTGAGCAATACCTACCAGCTTGCTCTCTGACACAAGGCCAGGTCCACTGCTAGGTCTTGCATGACTCAGAACTTCATGATGATAGCAATTCCACAATCTAGTGCTGGTTCCTGTACCAGTTTGGACTGCTGAGGCTTTGTGCTGACATTGCTTTCTGAATGATTATGGCTTTGAGAGATATCTCCAATTAGAAACTTGCCCCTAGAAATTATTTTGGGATAGGGCTGGAACTGTTACTCAGATAGTGATTTCTGTCACTTTGCTCCCTAAGGCTGAGCTTCCTTGTAATATTTTTTCTAAAGGTGTGCAGAACTTCTCTAACTCTTTACAGAGGAAGAGTCAATGTTCCTAAGTCAGTTTAAGGACCTTGTTCCTTTCCCATTGCTTTGTAAGTTCCCGCATCTCATTCCCACTATTTTTATCCTTCTAGAGTTACATCTTCATCTCCCACTCACATCCTTTCCGGTGTCATTGCTTATTTGCCAGATGGGAGACACAGCTAGCCTTTACGGTCCAGTAACATTGAGTATCATCAAAATTTATGCAAATAAACACTAGTTCTGAAAGTAAATGTTCTACCACAGCCCAAGTGCATCTCAGAAAGTGCAGGAGGCAGCAAAAGGAACAAATCACTACCCACAGCATTAGCCCGTTGCTGTGTGACAGTGTTACCCTCTGAGAGGCAGCAGCCAGCACACATTTGCCCAGAGTTACAGGTAGGTCTCTGTGACTGTGGTATCACTACATGTGCAGGTTATCAGTAGAGATAGAAATAAATTCTCTCCATGTAACATTAGGCAGGTAGCAGTGTGTAAAGCACACAACTTATCCATCCCTAGAAATACATGAAACTGTAATCTCTTTCTATGGAAAAGGCCTTGTTGCAGCCTTTGTGTATCTATGATATAGCTCAGTCCAGAACTGGGAATATGTGGTGCATATGAATCAGAAATATTGAAATCAGGACTGGACATAGCTTCCTTGTTGATGTGACAGGTTCAGTAAGGAACTTACTGTGATGAGGGAACTTAATGTGATGAGGGAATTTACTGTCATGAGGGTATGTACTGTGATCAGGGAACTTGCCAGTTAGAGGATGGGTGTCCTCCTACTTTTGCATATTCCTTTTCCTTCTCCTCCTGTAAATCCTCTGCTGCACTGCAGCTGAGACTAGGGAGTGAGTTGTTGAAGAATGATTGTTGAAGGACGAGGTAGCCATTCTACATCAGATGTGCACAGCCCTCCATAATCCTTAACATTTGTTGTGTTTTCTATTAGCTTTCACAATGACACTTGGCATAACCTTAATTGTCAAAGATGTTTTAAATTTATCTTTCTAAACTGATTTTCATTCCTGTCACATCCACCACTTCATGTCAGACTTCAAACGTTCCTGTTCTGGCTCAACTTCACTATCCCTACAGTATTTGATAGTTTTTTTTTTTTCTGGGAAACATCTGCCAGAATCTAGAATTGTTTCCTGTTATTTCTAAATACCAGGGTTAATACTGGATGTGGCCGGTTTTAATACTGGACTCATTATTGTAGCCATCCCCTAGAGACTCCATTTTTTTTTCCCCTAACCTTTATGTATTTACGCTAGTGAAAACACATCTAATTTTTATGGTGTTGAATTAACAGTGCAAATATCATCTCTGATTCTTTTAGGTATTGTCTGTCTATTTTCCTGTTCACTAAGGACTGATTCTCTAGCTCCCCCCTCCCTTTCATTTTGAATGCTACTTTTCTCATCACCATTACCAGAGGTTTAATTATAAAGTACCACTTGCTTTTACTGTGAGTGTCAGAAACTGGCCTTACATTTTTCTTTTTTGTCTTTTCTCTTCTTCTTCTTTTTTTTTTTTTTTATATAACTCCACTTATGACTAGCTTCAGAAAGATTGTATTTAAAGGAAATTAACACTGAATTATAGTTTGATCCATATTCACAATTTCAGTTATTAGAGTTTAAGAAGCGTATATTTGAGAACTGCATTCATTGAGTAGTCTGTGCATACCTGTGCTGAAGAGGACAGGGAGCAAATGACCAGTAGTATTATTGTATTACTCAAAGCTGAAAAAATAATCTTTGCTATTCTTCCGTTGTGTACATTTCCTTCTGGTTATCTTGACTGAAGAGAACATTTTGTAGCACAGAAGAATTACATAAGCTTATTTTCACCAGTTTCAGGAGATGAGTGATAACATGACACAAGCTGTGAAAAAAAAAATCATGAAGTTGTAACTTGTATGTAGCTGAATATCACCTTGCTTTGAATAAAGTAAGGTTTATGTTCCAACATGAAACCTAGTTGAAACTCGAAACTTAGATTGTGTTTCAACTTCTGATGATTAAGGAAGGCAAGAAATAGAGACAGGAAAATGCCCATTACTCTTTGTTGTACTGGGTAGCTTTAGTAGCCCGTGCTTGACATCTTAAGCACTTTTAGGTAGTTACAAAATACTGGTTAAATTGCACGTTTGGGTAAACATATGTAGAGTTTTCTGTGTATGTGGAACACTCCAGACTGTGCAAAATTGCATGCAAATAGCCTTTCTTATTTCTAGGTTTTTTCCTTTTTTTTTTTTTCCTTTCTTTTTTTTTTTTCTCCAAACAACTTCACGTTTTTTCACTTTTCAGTTGACCCCCAGATCAGTTAGCAGCCAAAATGACAGCTAGGCTAGAAATTCTGCTGTCTGCTGCACTCTGCAGGATGTAGCCATTGAAGGAAGAATAACATGTCATATACTCATGTCAAATATAAATTGTGACAACTTAGCCTTTGTGAGGACCGATTCAGACATTTAAGATAGTTGAAATGTAACTGTATATACACTTTATGCATAGTTGTTTAAAAGGTACAAGCTATAACAACTTAATTACTTATTATTTCTACAGTTTTATAAAGAATATTTAAATCATGCCTTGGGTTCTGCTGGAAATGCAATTAAAGCTAAGTAACAGCTACTGGTTTACATTAACCCCTGCTTTCAATCACCATATTTTAAAACTACTGTATGACAAAAGTGTAAATTCAGTGGGAGTATACTAAAATCAATAACAACAAAAAAAAACCCCAAACAACAAAAAATCCACTTTGTTTGAATATTTTCTTCTTTGAAAGAAGAAACAAAGGGAATAAAATTTTAAATAGTACTAATGTAAATTCTCTGTATTTGCTTACAAATTATTTGCTGGTACTGTTTTCCTATGTGCATATTCCTGTTGTATAGGCCTTTAAAATACCATTTTTACTGAAATTTTTGTAACTTTTATTTGCATTCATTTTAAATGGAAGCCTCAATATAGATGTTTCACAGATGTTAGTAATGGCCATTTTGCTGCGTTTATGTTTAATGTTGATATTTGCCCCATCTTTTGTGAAGGTTCCTCTTTTTTTTCAAATCCATTTTTCTCAGAGAAGCAAAATGAGAGGACTTGGCAGGGCAATTCAGCTTGACACTGTGAGCCATTGCGTGAGTCATTTAAAGAGACTGGAAGATTTGCTCATTCTTGCCAGCAATTCAGCCTTTCTACGGGTTCTTGTTCAGAAGTAATAGACAACCTTTCAACTGCAATCCGTCCCTCATGCCTGACTTAAGCATTAGTGCCAGAATGATGGACTTTCCCACCATAAATACAGCAGCAAATGACAATTATTTTGAATATTTCTAAGATTTCTTTTAATCTGTTCTGCTGTCTGCTTAGTGATTTATTAATAGAAACACAGAAATGTCTGGGTTGGAAGGGACCTCTAGAGG
>VWZY01007302.1:16069-27402 GCA_013399075.1 Chloroceryle aenea | reverse complement strand
CCCTCTGGATGCAGCCATCCAGCCAATTCCTCATCCACTGAACTGTCTGACCCATCAAATCCCTATCTCTCCAACTTGGTGAGTAGGATGTTGTGGGGGACTGTGTCAAAGGCCCTGCAGAAGTGCAGACAGATCACATCCACAGGTCACCCCTTATCCACTGATGTAGTCACTCTGTCATAGAAAGACACGAGGTTTGTCAGGCAGGATTTCTCCTTAGTGAAGCAATGCTGGCTGTCCTTGATCACCTCCCTGTCCTCCATGTGTCTTATCAGGCCTTCTAGGAGAAATGAATGAATGAATTATTTTAATGGAAGAAAAAGTATGAGCTCTTTTGTGGAGGAAACACTGTGTTGCAAACTATTTAATGTAACAAACAATATGGTAAGTTTAATTGTGTTATTTCTTACTGAGTTCTCCATGTACAGGACAACTGAGAAACAATGCATGACCAACATTTGTCCAGTTATTTTCTAATAAAAATTTGATTTCTTCTCAGCTCTGCCTTCATTACTGTTATGGGCTATGCAAAACTGTGCAGTTAGCCCTGGTTTGTAGTTTGAAAGATAAAATAAACAATCTGGGTTTATTATTTCTCCATATGCTTAAAACAGAGCTGTAAGTGTTATGAGTTAGCCTCGAATTTATGCTTTCCATAAATTCAAGCTAGTTCTCTCTAATCTTCAGAAAATCCTCTTTTCTTTTAAATAGAATCTCAAGTGTCTTTCTCCCACTGCTGTGCCTTTAACCATTACAGTGAAACAAAAATGTATAAGGGATCTAAAACCAAACAGAACTAACACAAAAACCTAAGGTATAATTGATGTATCTTAGCATTGTGGAAAATCTGTAGGGTGGTACAATCTGTATCCTGGTCTTTGGAGTACCAAAGAGTGAGGAACTGTATGACATTTGGTGGGATTTGCAGTGTTAGGTTAATGGTTGGACTCAATGATCTTTAAAATCACTTCCAACCAAAACAACTCTATGATTTTCTGTAAAATACATGAATAGTTTTCCTTTAGCAAGGTTATGTTTTTAAAGGTTATTGAGACCAAACCTTTTAGTTAGGTGAAGCCCAGATGGGAGAATTTTTTTCTGATAAATTTTCGACAAGTTAACAAAAGAGTATGCACCTTCTCTGCCATCTACCCCCTCAAGGTAAGTATATATCCTAGATACGGGTGTCTAAGATGTTGCCTGAAAGTATTCCTCCACTAAAGCAGGCAGGTTGTGGTCAGTGTTGTTACCTCAAACTGGTATTTATGGAATCACCTTTAATTCAGTCATGTTACTCGGTCTCTGAAAAACCCAGTAGTTATTTTTATCTAGTTCTGGAAACATGCCTTCTATAGCAGCTTTTTGCATTACATCACCTCTCGGCAGCATGATCACCCATGGACAGCTTGCAGTCTGTATATGAGGAGCCTGGGTCTAAGAGTCTACCAGACATGCTCCCCAGAGGACACCTGAGCTGTCTCTGAGCCTCTATTTAGAAGTTTATTGTCTGCGTGACCCATCAGCCTGGTTTCAAAAGCAACTATATGCTGGTATCCAGACATCTGGGCAGCTTTATCTAATGCAATTTATTTTGAATCAAAACCCTGAGATTGTTTTGTGGATCAATTTCTCAAAATATTAGAGGCTGACATGAATCCAAATAGCTGAATATAATGGTCTGTGGTATGGATGTTATTGCTGCCAACCATTATAAAAATTCTGGTTTACTACTTTTTAGCAGGGAATAAGGCCCACAGTCACTCAAGAAGAGAGAGGATTTGGCCAGTTCCAATAAACATTAGCAGATTTTTACCATTTGCAGTTTTACTAGAGCAAATTGACACAGCTTTCCTATCAATTTGTTACCACTCCCTTAGTTGTGAAAAACAGATGAGCAAATATAGTGTACATGTGACAGGGTGAGAAATGGGTTCTACTCCAACATTTTTGCTGGAGTTTTATGTCTTATAACATGCTTGGTAAGCTTCATGCTTGACTGAAAGGGAAATGGTGTATCCAGCTGATGTCAGGCCAGTGTCAACATGATGTTCATGATAGTGCAGATTCAGATGCAGAAATCAAACATTGGTTTCGGGAATGAGACATTGCTTAGAGGTACTGCCAACTTTGGGAACTTATGCATCTTGTCATTAGTTGAATGGTAGTAGATATTGACATCAGTGAACTGTAAGACAGTAAAACTCTGCTAGATGTACTAATATACTGTCTTTGCTTCCATAACTGGGAACCAGAAAAGAGAGAATGTAAAGTAGGGTGAAATCCTTCTTCACCTTCAGAAAGTAATGCTGTGCTATGAAAGTCCAGTTATATTTTTTCCTTAGTAAGGTAGATCACTTTCTTTTCCTACTGAAAGTAGCATAAAAAGATGGAGTTTCTGACAATCTGACAATATACTACCGGAGTCCTTTTTTTTTTTTCCCTTTACAATTAAACTGCAGGGAAAGCAGCTTAGTGTTAAAAGTGTGCAGTAATGAGAACATACAAAGAGACTAGATCTGACTAAAGCTAACCACTCTTTTTCCTTCAGTAGCATCAATCGGTGAATGACCAGGGAAGGGTGTAACAAGTTAAATATATGGAAATATTTCTTCTCTAAAGCTTCTCAGTTTCTGCTTATCTGAGACTCATGGGCAGAAGACCCATGAATTCAGTAGTGGTTTCTTACCTTCTGAAGTCTGCTTTTTACTTCTGATTCCAACAGCTTTTTTCATGGTTTTGCTAGGGGTTACTTTTCTTCCTCAGTAACTTTTTAGCATTTTCCTCCAATATCCAAGTTGCTGCTACCTCAGAGAAGATGCTTTTGTGGTTTTGTAATAGTTCTTCTTTATCTATTTGGTTCAAGACCTAACTTCCCTCGGTCTACGATTCCTGCATTGTTGGTTGTTGCTGGAACACACCAGTATTCTGTAGGGTACATTGACAATTATGTTACTTTGTGCTGCTCAATCTCCTTTAACATGTTTTACAGTTTTTTATATGCTGATTTCCATCTATATGAATGTATGTTATATCAAATCCTGCTTTTGTAAAAATGCAGTTAGAAACATTTCATTGAAAATTTGCTATTTCATTCCTCCTTGATAAAGTATCTTTCTTTTAGGGAAAGAAAAATGATAATTATATATGATGAATAGAATTTACTCATCAGATGGTATTCTTCAAATCAGTCTTTGCCGCAGACTGGTAGATTTTTTTATTTTTTTTTTATTTTAAGGCCAGAAGAAATCATTACTGACATTTAGTCTTAGCTCCCGTGTAGTATAGGCCACATCATTTCAGTAAGTAGCTCCTTCAGCAAGACTCCTGACTTCTATCTCAGAAGGACAGTTCATTTTAATTAGGTGCTAAGCATAAAGCTATCAGATGATGAAAGTACCATCATACCCATTCATTTGGCAACTTGTTGCCTAAGTTCATTTCATTAGTCCCAGTAATGATCTTGCAATTAAGTCAGTGACAAAATTCTAGATAAATAGCAAGTATTGAGCTTTTTGTTTCCAAGTTAAGTTTAGAGGAAGGAAGAGACTTGCTTGTTAATTCAGTGTGGCAATGTATAGTCTGCAGTGAACATTGCTCTCACTTAAAACTGTGGCAATAGATTTCTACCTCTGTAGTTTGGAATCATATGATATTATCACAGAATGTTGGAAGGGAGCTCCAAAGATCATCAAGTCCCCCTGCCAAAGCAGGACAAACCTAGAGCAGATCATGCAGAAGTGCATTCAAAAATCCAATGTAGAAATAAACCCCAAATATATGAAATTGAATTAAAAAGATGGTAATTTCAAGTATAGAATTCTTTAGAATATCTCGACAGACCTGTAAAACAATAATGCCTGTTTATTACCAAGTAATGAAATATATTAAGAAAGGATTTGAGAAGTGAAATAATTGCTGCTGAGGAACTGATATTGAGACTGTGCTTATTTCTTTTGAATTTACCTCAGACTAGTTCCATTCTGCTCCCTGAGCAGGTGTTAGCTGCCAAAGAGAGTACATATCCCATTTTTGTTTCTCCTGAAAGAATTCCAGTTTTCATATTCTGATACCAGTCTGCAAATAGGGGAAATCAGTGAACCCAGGGAATTCCAGAACCAAATGAAGAATAGATGATCAATTTCTGCATTCCTCTTACTGGGCTTTTCTGTAGAGAATAACATAGCTGCAGAGTTTATCTTCTTCTACCAACCTTGTTATTGCAGTAGTTGGTTTCTTGCACCTTGGAATGACTTTGGAGTCTTCACTTAAATTCTTCATGTCATCCTAAACAGTAATGGTGGCATTTGAAGCTCCTGGATTGTTTCATATGCATATTTGAAAATCAGATCTAACCCTGCATGTATTTTTAGTAGTTCATCAGTAAAGCCTTTGAAATAAGAAACTGGTGGGCAGTTCTTCCTGATGATCTATGAGGCTGATAATTCTATCCCTTCTTGACAGCAATAAACCAATGTGATTTTAGCAGAAACATAAGTTGTCCTTTTCAGACAAGCCTTCCCAATGAAGGCTGCAATCTGAACCAACATATTAATGTTGTAGAAAGACAACTTCTCACCACCACCCCACCTAAGGCTTCGCCACTCACTCCAGATACAAAACAAGTAATCACAAGCATAGCATTATGATTTGTAATTAACACTGGGCAAAAGTTTTCTCTAAATAATAAATCTTTAGTCCTTCTAGAGCTCTTCAGTCATTTTTTTGTTTGTTTAATACAGAAGCAGAATCAGCTGTGGGGAAAAAAAAAAAAAAAGTCATGGTTGTATGTCCAGTAGATAAGGGACTAGAACTGCCATTTAAATTTTTGATGCAGCTTAGCAGGAATGTGGATCTTAACTTTCCAGCTTCCAGGCTAGATGCACAGAGAAAGCTCTGAAAATTTGCTGTGGACTCTGTCTTATTTCTGTGAAGGAGCATTCCCTGGAGAAAGGATGGGAACTGAGGTATATCAGGCTCCAAGGAAGGTGCCCTAATGATGGTCTTAAGAGTGTTGCTTTCTTGCTCTCTTGCATTATTTCAATCTTTTAGAAAACATAGAATGGCTCCAGCGGGGTAGGGTAGATGGGTATATTCTAGGACATTCAGAGACCTCAAAAAACTTTGTAAATATTCTTGAATGCCTCTCAGAACACTCACTAACCTTGAATAATCATCTAGAAGAGAGACAGTCCCAGACTGTTGTGAGCCTAGAGTGCATTTGCACTTGAATTCCTTAACTAACAGCTGAACTTCCTTTGATGTGAAGTTTTGCAGGGAGTTTCTCTCGATCAAGAATATCTGTTGGTTATTTTAAGGTACCATTGCTAATATTGTGGGGGTTTTGTCCCCTGGAGTAAAAAATGTTCCTAATTTAAAGGACTATCCTGTATTTCATTCATTTCCAGTATAAATAAAGCTGAATCAGTTAATCAGAGCCTCACAGAACACTCTTAGTATAGATCAATCCTGTTTTCAGTCTAGCAACCATTTTAAACCTCAGAGGTTTAAGAAAAACTGATCACACAGAAAAATCCTTTTGTGGTTTAAGAAGAGAGTGTAAGGCCCCTGTCTGAAGTGTAATTCAGAGATACGGGTTCATGTTTCAGACTTTGACTACTAAAAATTACTATTCTTTAAGCATCTGTTCCTGGATTTATAGCCCAATAAGAAAATACTATGCAAAGAAAAAGCCTTCTTTTAACAATTTAATTAATAACTATGTAAACAATTTATTGTCACCACATTTGCATAGTATTATGTTTTATTGGAAAGATTTAGGTCATTATATATGTACTAGCTAGCAACTGCCCTCTGGAAGACTTCAGTGTTTATGAGTGTAGACCTTCCTGGAACAGTGTGGAAATTACCAACCAAACATAGCAGATATTGTTGGTGCTTACAGTATTCTGTTATGCTGAGAATGTAGAAGAGAGGTCTTTGGAGCCAAGTGGTAGTGATGGAGAAGGGGAAGATAGAACTCTGAGCTTCTCAAATGTCTCTCTGAGATGGAACATTTTTCTGTTTCGGAGTATTCTCGGAAGCGAACGTGCTCTTAGAGAAAAGACTTTGACTGCAAAGAGACAACTGTTTAGAGGTTTGAGGAAACTATCAGAGTTAAAGAACTGGGGAAAGCTAAGAGAAGTCCTATGAATTCTTACTACTTTAGAGGCATTTATTTCTGATGAGTGTTTGTTTGTCTATCTTTACTGAAGGTTGTTTCATTTCCCCACATGGTCTTGCTTGTTTGAGATTTTTTTTCAAAATTGAAATGTGTTTCTAAAACTTTAGTCTAGAAGCTCTACCTTCTAGGTAGATTCTGAAGATTACCTGGAAGAAACATAGCTAGGACTACCTCATGTATTCATCCTTTCATATCTATCAGTACTTTTTGGTATGAGTACTTGCTGTATGTTATACAGCATCAAGAAATAAAGAAAAAAACGTCTTTGATTCCTAGCATTGTTTATGTTTTCTGGTTGATTTAACTATCTCCCACATGGATTGTGACTGTGCAGTGATTTTGAGGGTAATGTTCCATCAACAAATAGAATAGAATGACAAAATAATTTTGATTGGAAGGGAACTTTAGAGCACTTCGCTGCAGTGGTTTAGCCTTGGAGTTGTGGGGAGTTCCTTGGTCAGCCAAGGCACACTTCTGCCACACCTCTATGACTTTCTGCATGTTTAGAAGAAGTGTTCTTGTCGTTGAGAAGGCTGTCATAACAACACTTCAAAAATAGTTCTTTGCATTCTGCGTAGAGAAATGATTTTGCCTGGATCGCTGAATGTACCAATAATAGCCATAAAGCTTACAGCAGTTTTTGGCGAAGAGGTTTCTTAAATACCCAGAGTGGTCTGACAGATGTAACAAAACATGCAAATGAGCTGGGTTATAAAAATAAATCTAACATATAATTTTATGAGCACAATCTTTGAAAGTCTTTTTTATCATTGAGAAGTGAAGATACAGAAAATTACAAGGCACAATTGTTGGCTGCTACAGAAATAACACAAAGATGCAAAGCTATCAGCCAGAATCATTCATATAGATCACTTGATCAGGATAATAGATTATGCTGTTCTGTTTTCCAAGAAATGAAACATTTTGCTACAGAAAAAGTTTCATGTACTGCCAGCAAAGGATTATTTCCTCTTACAGCCACATACACAGACAAATGCATTACGGAGAAAGGACAATTTCCTTTTCTGTGGCCTTGTATGTCTCAAGAAAAAAAAAAGTAACAATAAATGAGACAACTGATATCATGCTTGTTTTTAAGAATACTTTGAAAGTAAAATGCCTGCCACAGTCAAGAGCTTTAAGATCAGAAATGTATTTTAATTTATGAGTGGGGATGACAGTGTTAACTGTAAAGATCCTACTCTATCAATAAATGGTTTGAAAGGAGAAAGAATATACACTTCCAGCTTATTGCTCATTTTATAAGCTGCGTAATACAGCAGAGAACCCTATGGTTAGTTATTCTTTTTCTTTGAAAATTCTGTAACAAAACTTCACTGTCTGTTTTCCTTATTTGCTGAGAGTTACAGAAGAAGCTTGAATAAATAAAAATATTGAACCATAGGCTCACAATGATGATTTCTATAGTCTTCATCTTCATGAATCATGAAATTATCTCAATTTTATTAGAAGTACATTGAAGAAAGATTTTTTTACATCAGTTAAGGTATATTTTTAAAGCTCTTTTAAAGAATTCTGAAGATCTTAAGATGATATGTCAGTGGCTGTTACTTAAATTTCTTTCTTCATACTGTATTGCATGCTTTATAATACATTACTAAAATTATACCCTATTTATAGAGTATGTGCTGAACTTTATGATTTATGACAGTGCATTTTCACTGAAGATTTAATTATGATAAAGATGTGATGTCACTTTTTATTATAAGTGTAACCCTAATTTAAAAACTATCATGGCAAAATAAATATAGAAATAAATTAATAAACATTTTGCTAGGAGATTTCACAAGGTCATTAAGATGAACAATCATTGTGATCCAATTCAAACACATCCTTTAAAAATAATGATATATCTGTAAATTGTAAGCATTGAAAATATTGAAAGTTTATGGAAACCTGTACATGGTTTCTTTATGTAAAAGGTATTATCTGTTGAGAGATTCATACATTATTTGTGCAAGCTTCAAGCATTGTAAGAAACAATATTTTTTTTTCTATTATTCAGTCTTAATGCTCTAAATTTCTGAATATTTGTGGAAGGAAGGAAAAATTTAAATGTTTTTCTTCTTAGTGTAAACAGCCTAGGACAGATAGCAAAGTTTTCAAATTATAATCTGTACGAAAGTTAATGTTGACAGAACTGGTAGAAATGGGAATGTACTGATTTAAAAGTAACAGCAAAACAGAAACCAGGTTGTGATTCTACAGTTTAAAGCTGATCATGTAAATGCAGTTTTAATCAATGGAATTTGTGATAATTTTTACTCTGAAGGCAATAGAAATGGAAGAAAAGTATATGGCATACCAAGTGCTTCCCCCATGCCCCTAGAAATGCATCTGTCATTATATTGCTATATTGCTCTTATTTTAAAATTATTTAACCTTTACCCATTTCCAAGAAAGACAATTGCTCTGTCTCAGCCATTCCTGGTGGAGCTGCTCTGTTGTCATAAAGGCCCTTCCATTTGAAATTCGGGGTACTTTGACTGATAAAATCTTTACATAAAGCCTAATTTTAAGATTTTTTGTCCCTAATACTTCTGTGATCCTAAACTCCCTGGGTAGCATGAAGATTAACTGAACTATGCCCAGGGGAAACACTGCAGGTATCTTGAGCAATACATCTCAACAGCCAGAGCATTCAGATTATTACTAAACATAACCTGGTGGTTATAAGTTTGATTGTCTTCTGACCTTGAAGATCACAGGGAGTATTTCATAGCCATATTAAACTGTGGATTTGACATTTTATATCTAATAATCATAAGTGTGAGATATTTTAAAGACCACACTCTCCAAATAGCATTTGTCATTGAACGTTTCAGCTGTCAGACAGGACAGAAATAAAACCAAGTGGGACAAATCCTCTCATCAGAGAAATAGGGAAGGTAGAAAATACTCTCTCTCTTTTTAATTTTTATTTTTCCACTGTCAACATGATGTTTGGGGAAGGATGACTTAGTCCTTATGAATTCTGCAATTATTTGAAGAGCTCTAAACCTCCAAATGGAGCTCCACGTGGTGCTGAGTAAACAAAGTTGGCTATGGCAGCTGTGCTTTGCAGTACTGTATAACTATGGGCCAGGTACAGTGACACATAGGGTTGTCTTCTGCAGCACTGAAATTTATAAAGATGAGCTACTACCTCCAACAGAGAAGGGTGCTAGACCTAAATGTATGTATAGACATCCTACACAGAAATGTTTGCCTGCTCTGTTCGCTAGAGTCTATTGGTAATGCCTTTCAAATAACCTTGCTTGAAAAATATGGACTAAAGGGGTTAATTTACCTTTGTCACTACAAAGTGTAAACCAGCATTCAGCACTGCAGATATGAAGGCTTCAACATGCATATGCTCATAGCAAACAAGGTTCAATGTTGTTATGGTTTTATGTGAAGATATAAAAAGTTGTGGGGCAGGAGAATCCACTCATACTTAAAAAGGATTATGAAAAAATGTCATGGTAACAGGCAATATTATTTCCTTTCTTGTTAGCTTGGAGTCTTTCTAGAAAGAATGTTTTTCTTTCAACTTTGCTTTTGGAAAATCTCGTCTGGCAGTCTTTTAGAGAGTACTGAGGATTATAACTATTGGAGAAAGACTAAAGAAGTCAGGTACAACAGATTTGAGCTACTGTGGTTGCTTTTGTTGAAGACAAAGCAATGCACATGCAGAAGGAGAATGGAAAAAATGATCAACAAAGACTGAAAAAGTAGTTTCTTTCTGGCTTATTCTGCAGTTCTTACAGTTGAAGACAGGCACAGCACACAGTCTGCTTAGCCACTGTGAAGACTGTCAAATATCAACATGCTTAGGACTGTGCCTTTTGCTGCCTTTCTAACATAGCAGGAGCTCCAAGCAGTGTCACAAAAATAAATAAGAAAAGCAGCTGCAGTAGGCTAAATGGAAGGGTGGGAAGGACAAAAAAAAAGAGTGAGGGAGAAAAAGCAAGTAAAAGGAAAAGTAGGGTGGTGAAGCTTCCCATTCTTGCTAGTTCTTAGGACTTATTTACCCAAAAGAGGCAGAAGTTTCAGTGATGCTCTGTGGTTTGGGTTTTTTTTTTAGTCTATCTTTCATCAAGGAGGTGATAAAGAAGGATCCTAATCCTGGGAAGCTGTGGATATAGCAGTCTTAATAGTAAGGCTTGCTCCATCTAGCCTGCCCACTACCCCAGAGTTTTAGATTGAAAACAGAAGTCTAGAATTAATAGAGTAGCTCCTCCTTTCATCAATTTACTTACCAGTGTGGGCTAAGCTCTAGCATATAAATTTTGGTTAATTCATTCACATCTCTATATTTTTCATTTGCACCAGTTATGAAATAAGGTAGTTCCATATGATTCGACTAGTCTTTTTGAATTCTAATAATTTTTTTTCTCTACCATAATCTTTTGATGACATTTCTAAAAAATTATTATAACAAGAGAAGTTGTATTTCTACTATTTGGACAATACATTGTACAGCCTTTGTCTTAGGGAGCTTCATTCTGTTATTATTTGTCATTAATTTGCATTAATATGGCACTCTTGGGGCTCTCAATACAAAAAAACCAACCCATATTAATTAAACCATTAGCATCTCAATACCTTCCTGAGAGCAAGTTAATGCTCTTTCTCTTTTTCTCTGTCTCTCAAGTGGAAGAAAAAATACTCAAGGAGATATGCAGCTTTCCCAAAATATTCCAGACGAAGCTCTTGGCTCTCACCTCCTTATAGTCCAAGCAATATATTGATCTCCTTGAGGGTACTATAAATAAAAGACAAACATTTTTAGGCAGTGTAAGACATTGAATTTTAATAATAAAAATACTTCCATTTCATTTTCTCCTGAGCTCAGAAGCATAACAGTGTAATCTTTCAAGAGTAGGCCCTTGGTACCTCCCTTTAAAAGCCTATCTGCTTATAAAATGACATAATCTTATTTCATGGCTGCAATTTTAAGTAAACAAATCTAAAATAGTCATGAGGCAACGTAACCAGCTGCTCATATTTCTGTTGAAAGCTGCACTAGTGTTATACTTATGCCATCTGAATCTATCTGCATTTTGCAAGCAAGTGTGATGGCATACCAAAAGAAAAGTTTCTGTGCAGTGAGTACTTGTATTTTTATAATTATAAAGACTTGCCACAC
>VWZY01007302.1:0-16045 GCA_013399075.1 Chloroceryle aenea | reverse complement strand
CAAATGTTCCCCCCCCCCCCTTTTTTTTTTTTCCCACAACAGCTGACTAAGAGCTGGTTGGGGATATATGGCAGTGATCATGGAAATTTAATTATATATCTTCCCAGAAGTTAAAACCTCTGTGGATTAGATCTTTGTAAATATAGAACTGGAGTTTGTTCCTTAATCATATGGGATGGACTGGTTAAAATCCAAACAAATAAGAAAGCAAAATCCACTCAATCGTGTTGAAATTGTTTGTTGTATGCCTACATACTGAAGATCAACAAATGACTTCACTAAAATCGACAGCAGGTATTTTAGTTAAAAAAGCTAAACAAATAAAACTCAGAAAACTCTTTAACAATAGAAAGATATCACAGATAACTAAGTTAACCTGTCATCATTCAAGAGATCTAACTTTCTGCTCCCTGAACCCCAAGTGTATCATAGGAATACGTGGGATGTATTGCTAGTTAACAGAACAGTTCTGTATTTAACAGTTAATGCTGGTGCTAAACAGTGTCCCACATATGTGTTGTAATTTCTTACAGCCTTTAGCTGATTGTTATCACTTGGCTTCACAGACCAATTTTGATGAAAATATGTTTGTTGCTGTGCTGCAGAGTCTCCATTGCCTCTCTTGTATCTCCTACTTCTCAGAGAATGTCACTAGAGGTGCTGCAAATGCTGGTTTGCCCAATGTCCTTCCTGAGTCAGTGAGATTTCCCTGGTGAGTCAGGCTGATGAGCTGCCTCAAAGGCACAGATACTACGCAGCTGGGCAGTGTGGTGAATGGAAAAACAAGACAATGATAAAGAGCCATGTTGTGAAAACAGCTGTAGTTTTTTTCCCCTCTTCCTTTCCTGAGTGAAGTATGTGAAGAGTGCAGAAACATGTGCTGATTCACTGAAATTTGCTGTAACTGGATCAGGAGATAATGTCTACACTTGTATTAACAGTGGGGGATCATAGTATGCTGTAATACTTTCTAGAGCTATTTGATTATATAGTTTCATTTAATTGAAATGATTATTTATTTGATTTATTTTTATACAAAGAGCTAGTGGGATTTTTGGTGAATAATTATCTTTTACCATAATTTCTGTGTTTCACAAACTTCTGTTAATATTTATGGAACACAATCTGAGATAATGAGAGGAGATAAGGCTTCATTGCCAAATGTAATTTAACTAAGTCCAGAGAGTAGACTTCCTAGTTCAATTATTCTGCCCCATTTACCTGCTGTCACTGAAGGTTTTGTGAAAAACGGGCACCTCTATAAACTTCTCTCAGTACTTAAATATATTTCCAAAATGACACAGATTTTGATTTTGGCACTTTCATCTGCCAGCCTTGCTTGCAAACGCTGCTAACCGGTATGTATTTCATGGAAGTCTTCCTGGCACTAGTGATATAAATAAAAATCCTCTCCCTGTCTTCCTATTTCCACACAAAGAAAACTCATCAAGGATTTGGGAGTGCTCCCTGTACTGTATAAAATGAATCAAAGATCATTCAGAGGCAAGGAATCAGATCCACTGTGCCCTTCACCTGTCTTGCAACCAGTCTGCACGTGTCTCTGCAAACATGCCTTGGTTACAGCTGGATCTTGCCAGAATTTTGAAATGACACAATTTCCACATTTCCATTTTGCCTTCAAGTAGCAGCAATCAGATTTAATGTAGCAAAATCCTGAAGACTGCTGAGCAAATCTTATTTTTTGTATGGAACCCAGTGTCTCCCTCTCCCAAACAATGGTCTTACA
The DNA here is from genome assembly GCA_013399075.1 of Chloroceryle aenea. Lineage (NCBI taxonomy): Eukaryota > Metazoa > Chordata > Aves > Coraciiformes > Cerylidae > Chloroceryle > Chloroceryle aenea. The sequence continues at coordinate 14,298 of VWZY01007302.1, read as the reverse complement.
ATAAGGATGACATTTCATTTGCCTCTGCAAGAGATGTGGGAAGTAACTGCATCCTTCCTACCTTTCCTCAGGAGTGACCCAGTACTGTCCCACTTCCTCTCGTGCTCCCTCTCATCAATAGCCTACATTGTGATTCCCCCAGATAGGGACACACTACTGTATATCTGTGGAGTAAGGTCACAACTTCCTTCCCTCTTGCAATGAATTGATGTTCGTTTGTGTTGTCATCTCGAAAGAAAGAGCTACTGGTTTTGGTGATGCAGCAGTAGTATGCTGGCTTTGAAGTCCTCCTTGAAAAAAACTATGTGTCTTTATATGGATGCTTGGATAATTTTGTGTAGATGCTTGGATAGTTTTGTATAGATGCCTTAGGTCAGAGCTGTATTACTTGCCTTTTCAAACACAGCATTCTCATAATCAAACCGAAGGTCTTGAGGCTGTCTAAATTTAGTAATGTGAAGCTCTGGGGGGACAGTTTTCTTTTTAATTCTGTTTTTTCTGTACCTGCTTATGTATTGAATACATGCTGGCATATATACTCAACAGTATTAGCTCACTAATGTAACCTTGACTTCCACTTGTAGCTTTCTTTTCCAGGCTGACAATGCTGTTTCCGTCACTACATGGGCACGTATATGTATATACATACACATATTTATGTATATATATGCATATATGTATGTATATCTATAATTTTTGTCAATACTGTTCCAGTAAAATGGGTTCTGTAGACATCTCCACTATGTTATCTATTCATTATGAGCAATATACTTATGGAGTAAGAGTAGTTTCAGACATAAAGGTGAAGTTAAGTTTAAACTTCCAGCCATTACTTCTTTTCGGGTCCTGTGCAATTACTTCATTTCAGAATATCTGTTCCTTCACACTCTGGCTTGGCTGATGATCAGAGCACAGCAGAAAGGACTTTCTCTCCTTGCCTTTGTAATCCAGATGTAATTCTGTGGATTTGGAATGTAATAGAATCTGCTGGCTTTATGATTTAAAGCTAGTGTCAGAGGCTTTTCTCTCTTCCTTAGAAAACAGATTTAGAAATTAAGAAAGTTATTCCAATTAATCTAGAATAATTTGTTCCTCTCTGAATTCCTTTTACCTCCATGAAGTATACATTAATTTTAATTTATGTTTGTGCTCTGTTAAAAAGTATATCCTCCCTGTAGATAACCTAACTCTTGTTTTTCTTGCTCAATGACAATACTTTTGCCTTTATTATAGATGGGGTGTCAATCCTGTTATCTAAATTAAGACGACTCCTTATTTCAGTTTCAACGCTGAAAAAGAAAGATTAATGGAAAAGCCATTGCAGTACATAATATCCTTGGAATTCATTTTTTTCATTTTAATCAGGTTCACATTATTGATAACACTGATTCACAACTTTAGCTGTTCTTCAAATATAGGATTTTGTGCAGTAGTGGAAATGCACTTGAAACTGTGGGTCTCTATGATGCAATGTGCTAATAACTGCCATATTTCATTTTTTTGTATTCCTTTCTCACTAGCTTCCTTCCTCCATTCCTTCTGACAATTTATGCTTCTTAAATATCATTTTGAAGTAATATGAGTTGGGCAAAAAGTAATTGGTAACTCTATACATATCCTCTAGTTTCAATAAATGTCGATGCAAATGTAGAGAACTATACTGCACTGGAACAGTTAAAAAGAACAATTCCATCTATATTACAGCAAGAGGAATGCCACTTGACATTTTAGTATGAAGACCTATTTCATTTGAGATAATATAAAAGCAAAATTGCAGAATAATGTTTGCTAACAGATAATTTACATGCTCTTATTTTTGCATTGTGGTATGTTTTTTATAAAAATATCAAGACTGAGATCTAAGATATATTGCATTTCCCATTCTGCAGAATAGCATCTCAGAACATTTATTTTTAGTGTGGTTGCTTCTGAGACTTCAGGTTTATTACTATCGTAGTATAGTTTATCAAAGAGAATATTAAAAGTAGAGGAAAGGAGAGCAATTACTCTGGTGTACGAACACAAAATCATACGGTTCAGTTTAGAGAAACATGTTAAATGTTGACATTGTAGCAGTAATGGAGTTTTAACAGCCATCATAATGAATCAGTGCTCAGTAAATTGAAACAATGAGAAACACAATTAAAAACCTGTGACCCACATTTCTAGTGGCTGGTGATTTGGAGCCCTGAGCTTTGCATATTTAAGACAAAGCACTGTTAAAAGGACTAGGTCTTTAAAACAAGATCTCTGGACCACTGCTGGAACTGAGTTACACAAAATCAAGTCTCACTTTCAAAAAAGTGTATCACACTTCCATATCTGATTAAAAAATAGTGAGGAAATTTTAAGAATGCATATTCTACTACTTTTACTGGACTCTTTGACCTCATGCAGTTAATTCATTTGAGTGGCAAAGTCTTACAATATCGATGAAAAAAACATTAGAATAGCTTTGATAAATATCCATTGGCTATATGAATTTACATCAGTTGGGGATTTGGCCCTCAATCTCCATGAAACCTGAAGCATTCACTGTAATATATTACCTGCTGTTAACTTGTGCATGTATATCATATATATTTATATATACATATATGAGTGTGTACTTTATAATAATCTTATTAACATGATTGCAAACCAGTCAGGCTAATGTGAAGGAGTATTTCACAGTAGGGGTTGAGTTCCAACCCATGCAATGAATCAGCAACAAGCCTAGTCACCATCTGAGACAGGCCATCCTTACATGTGAAGGTATTTCTTGTAGAGGATAAGTAAGGCTTCAAACACAGTTTTATTTTAACATATAGTGAAATATGTCCATCGCCATAAAATGTACTGCCATAAAGGCACATTTTGCATAAGTTGAATGCAGTGAAAAGTGAGGTAAATTACATATCAGAAAGGAGTAACAGCAAATAGAAGAATATGTTTTAACCGAGCTAGACCTTCAGGCTTGCTTGTGTGATTGAAAGATTAGTAGTCCACTACTGTATTACTGTCTGTAGCACCTTGCCCACATACACACCATCCAGCTGGATGATACCATATCCTTGGCAAAATCATAACATCTCTTCCTTGAGCATTTTAAGGGGAGCTTAAAACAAGTGAGCAAGTTAGTTACCCCATACTGGGTGAATAGACAGAAATTTGCTCAAGTAACAATTAAACCTTGTGTGTGTGTGTTGTTGCAGTTGTCCCCAAACTAAATGTTCCAGCCCTCATCATATTCCCACACTTTTTTGCACATGAACCTGGAGACATGAACCTTCTCTAACAACCTTAACTTGTCCTTGTAGTGACCACATTAAAAAAATGTGCCATTTTGAGTCGGAATTCATGTGTTTGTGATCCTAATTTGGAGACTTCTTTTTTAAAAAATACCCAACTTGTTTCATTATTTCTATTTCTTCTACATCTTTCAGAAACGTTTTCCTCTGACTTTTGAACTGTGGGATGTTTCCTAGTAAAGCAGAAACCAGGCTTTTCTCCTAGAGTGGTAGTAACCTCAAAATTCTGAGTTCTGGCATTATGGCTGCAGCAGTCTTCCCCTTGCTTTTTTTTTTTTCTCTCTCTCATGTGAATTGCATGGTTATTCATTTAAGGTTTTCTACTGTGTTGTGTGTTGTCCTTTTTTTCATTTCCTATTGTGATCACTGGCTCTGTTTGATGGCTCTGCTCTGTTTCCTCTCTTCTCTTGGGAGAGATGCTTCTTGTAGGAGGTCCTGATTAAGGCCCCCTAGCCATCTGGTTGTTATGATTTCTGATCCTTTTCCCAGAATACTTGCTATGTTTTTTGAGGAAATGAGCCTTATGATTGCAGAGACTAAATATTTGGAAGAGATATGAACTATAAGGATATTTCTTCTCATTAGTGAAATGAGTAGCTTAATTCCTAAATCATCCATGTATAGGAATGAGCAGCTTGGATTTATGCAATAGCCATATGATTCTGATCAGGGCATACTGACTGTGGTTTATTTTTTGTGATCTTAAATTGGATTTAACTGCCTTTTTCCCATGTGGTTTCTGCTGATGAAATCACACACAAACACACAAGAAATAACATTGTTTTATGCCTATTTTTCTACCTTGGCATGTTTAGATTTCTTTAAAAATTAATTTTGGCTCTAAGTGTCCAGGCTTTATAACACTAGATAATTTGGTGTTCCCTGGAGGGCTGGGTGGTTTAGTTATTTAATTATTTATTTTTAATTGCTGAAGTTAATGGTTTCAGTTCTGAGTTAACTTTATTTTAACATATTTTTGTTCTGTTTTTTTTAGTATTTCTCTGTTCCTTAACAATACCTAGATATGAATTTTGTCAGTAGCAGCCAATTAAAAGATCAGGCATGTGACAAAATGATATGATGAAGTTAAGCACCCTGAGAAAATGTAAAATAGGTGTTTATCTCTTACTTTATATCCTGACTTTAAATGACTAATACCTTGACTTTTCTTCCTCCATAGGATAATGAGAACCAGTTAGAGCTAACTAGTGACATTTAAAAAATAAATAAATTCTATCTTCTATCTTCTGAAAACAGGTTTAATGTCAACTAATCATTACATATTGGGTACTATTTATCTCAGTTATATTTGTATAATTGAGCTAGAAGTGAAAAGCTGACTATTCATACTTCTGGACTATGAAGTACATCATGCTTAAATATGTAGTTTAAATGAAAAGTGAACTGGAGCAAGAGGAAAAAGAAGGAAAGAATGTGGAAGGAGCGAAATGAGGGAAGGGAAGGAAGGAAGGAAATGAAGGAAAGGAAGGAAGGAAGGCAGAGTGGCTTTATTTGCTTCTTGAAGTAAATTTTACTAATAGCTAGTAGCACTTGTTGAAGAATGTATTTAGTATTGCAGTGAATTCCTGAAAGCTATTAAGCCAACCTCAAAGTAAATGTTTCCCTTTCCAACGTCTCCTTATATTAGTTGTCTGAAATGCACCATACAGTTTCTGTGTTATATTTTAAGAATCATCCTCAAGTTATTCTCCTTCAGTTGTTGAGACATTTGTCAAAAACAATTATCTGCTTTTTTTTCTCAAGATATCCAGTCTCTGTGGGAGTAAGCTGTCCTTGAGCACATTGTCACATCCTGAGGCTGATTATCATAATGAATGATGGTGCTGAATTTTTCTCTTTCCTTTCCTGTTGGTTTCCATCTACCCTAAAATTGCTAGTGCTATAATCTTCCAGTGTCGGTGTGACTCTACCTCTAGCTAAATCCAAAGTGGGTGCCTGGGAGAGAAGTGCTTTAGTAGAAAGGGAGAGGAAGAGTTAGATTTTTCTGCTCAGTGCTGTCATTTGTCCATCATTTCACCTTGAGCAAGTCACTTAAGCTAAGCACTGTTTTATAGGACTTATATGAACAATTGATCTTATCCTCAGTAGGTATAAATCTTGCTTACCTCTCTATGCTATCCCTGTGGTCACATATGAAAAAAAAACCCAAACCAACAAATGACAGGACTCTTAGTTTCTTTTCCTTAATTTCTTTTCTCCAAGCAAACAGCAGAATAGATTGTCTTTTGACTCACCCATTGGATGCCACAGGAAAGCTGAACCCCAGAGGGAAATGGGTTGGAGCTCTTGTTTGTTTCTGACACTTCAGAGCAAATAGTTTCTACTCGGAACTGATCAGAGACTCCCTGGAGATGAATGACATTTTTTCATGACAACTCCCAGCTTTAGCCTGTTACTGGTCCTTCTGTATGTTTACATGCTGTTAAATAGAAAAGTTGTTGATACAAGATTAGCAAAACCAGGAAACTGAAGTAGCCTTTCACTAGTATGTCATCAGTGTAAATCTGGCTGATTTACACTGAAAATAATCCAGGAGAATTGAGAGTATGGAACAACAAGAATTTTCTACTTCTTTTGACATGATTACCACGACAGTTGCCCTTTAACAAGAAACAGTTACATGGGCAAAAAGTTCTTGGGTGCAGGACCTCCTCCAAGCCAGGAGTACTGCATATGTGAAGACCACGATGCTGCAGCCAGGGAACAGAAGATGCTGTTTCAGTGGTTGGAATTTCACTACCATCTCATTGACATACAGGTGACATGAAGCTTACCTGACAAAAGGTATTAAATCTGCAATTAATTTAGTGACTCTCAGCTGAGTACCAGCTCTATTATTAAGAAATGGAAATAATTTTAATGTTTGTTTTCTTAATTGGGAGCAAAATTAATCATGGATTGTAGTTGAATGCTCCATGATAGGACAATAGGTAGTTAGACATGCTTTTCTGACAAACTGTGATGCCATGCTTAGATGGCAAAAGTGTCAGATCAAAAGAGAGAAAGGAAAAGAAAGAATAAAATAGAAAAGAAAAAAGAAATAAAAGTGAAAAAACAGAAAAGAAAAAAAAGAAGAAAAGAAGAAAGAAAATAGAAAGGAAAGAAAAGAATAAAGAAAAGAAACAAAAAGATCACTTATAAAATTTTCCAGAGTAATGTATTTTGGGGTAAAATAAGTGTACCATATCTACTTTCACATACCTTTCTTCCAGAATACTTGTTGAAGTTGCCCAGGAGTGCACGAGTCTTTCACTCTTATTCTAGCAAATTAAAATTCTTGTGTTTGTCCCTGGTCTTATTTAAGCATCAAAGCATCTTCAGTTGGAAGAACAGCATTGTAAATCTAAGAGACAGGGATTTGTAGACACCTGAAAACTAAGCTTAGCTTTGGAGACAGTCAAAAGTTGAGCAATGTGTGTAAATTAGCTGATAAGAATACAAATGACCTCCTTTACCTCTTGTATCTAAATAGACCCTGGGGGATTTTGCATTGCATTGTTTCCCTTACTGGCAACAAAATGGTATCATCAGGAAGAAAATTCAGGAGGTGTCCCAGAAAATATGGGTGCCCAATTTGAAATGATTAGGTATTTGAAGGGTTGTCTGTTACTTCTCTATTTAGATTATATTTCTCCAGCTACAGTAACAGAGAAACCCAACACTAATAAAATCCATGAAAACTGCTGATTCTTAGCATCTCATGGAACATAGCTGTAATTATTCAAGGGCATGAATTAAAAAATGGAGAAAGGCAAAATCAGCAGTCTGACTTCTTTTGGCTCTTTTCATCAAGATTGTTCTTTTCTCTGCACTGAAGCCTACCATCTTTAACAGTGCATCTCAGTAAAACACCTAATACCTACTCTTTAAATGTATTATGCATTATGATTGCCAGGCCAATTTAAAAATAAATCCTCATTTGATGGAATTATGGATTCTTCAATCACATCCAGAGTCTTTATCTGATTGGCCTTCTTGAGGAATACAGTATGCCAGACAGATTGCATAGGGAGATTAAAAAAAAAAAATCATTTATCCTTTAGCACCTTCATAGTATTATAAATATAATAATAATAAAAAAATCACTTACTAGCATTTCATCCCCTTTAAGTATGCTTCATGAGCTTTCCTAATTTTTTCTGGCTGCTATTACATTGATTTCTGCATTGCCCTCTAACCCCTTCCAGCATCCAAGTGAGGCAGCTCGTTGCCTTCTGATTACAACAGTGACTTCCATTACTCATTTCTTGTCTTGAATCAAAGGTTTCAAACTTGTTGATTGCTGTATGATGGCTTGTGTTGCACCTGGCTGTAGTCAGTGCTTTAACAATAATTGTTGCCTATGGAAATCTTTTCCGTTTAAGTGGGATTAGAGCTATACCAATTTACAATATTTCCTAAGTAAGAGTGATATTGTTGGCAGCAAATAGTTTGAGGTTGGGAGTTAGGATGCAATAAATAGAGAGAGTTGGAGAAATAATTCCATCAATTACTTTCATGACCTAAATTTTCAACTGAAATCTATGGGAAAATGTGATTGTTATCTTCCAATCTGGTGCATTGTGAGTGTGTTAAATTTCATATCCACCTTTTGATTTCAGGAATGTCTTTGTTGTTAAAGAAACAGCCAGATATATTTTCAGGGAATAATTTGATTGCTGAAATATATCTTTGGTATAATTCTTTGCTAAGTGGAAGAGACATCAGGGAAGTTATAACAGGGTGGAATGAGACTTCAGACAGACTCTGAAAATGTGAATTTCCTTGCAGTTATGTGAGACAGCAGAGGAGTCTTTTTGACATTAAATGTCAAAAAAGAATCACAATTATCACATTGACACTTGACATCAGAGAAATATGATCTCATCAAAGATGAAACGGTTAATTTGGATATATAAAATTAGAATTGAAACATAGAGACAAATCAGTCCATTTTCATATTTGTCCACCATGCTACTCATGAAATGGGTTGTTTTGCATAATTTTTAAAGTCATACTCTTACCTAATTAGCTCATTTAATCCTGTTCATAGAATGTGAGTGGAAAGTAAAAGTGCAATGCTATCCCTGGAAAAATAAAATGTGGATGATGTTATAGATTGTAATTGTCTGGTTATGAGTTCTGATAATCTTTCTGTTCATCCCTGCTTACTGGGAAAGATATTCTAGAAACACTCCAGTTAAGCATAGCAATGATTGTGTCAGTTCTTGCCATTAACCTGGTCAGATTCTTTCAGAGAATTGACTCAGAGATCCGTTCCTCTTCCTTATGCCGTTAGGTGTGGAACTGAATGTCTTGATCCCTGAGTTGATCACTGCTTGCTGTTTTCTTGTCTCAGCTTGCTGTTGGCTACTCCTCTGTTTTTGCTCAAATTAGTATCAAACCAAAAAGTTCCCAGTTTACCTTTATACTCCTAGGCTCACTGTCCCCATCCTTTTGTAAATGTCCCAAATCCTAAGTATGTTTGGTTCCTGCTCTAAAGAAGCACATCCATAATGCTTCCTCTATCTCATGCTAGGTTTTATTGTAATTATTTAGTCAAATTCTACCCAAGTCTAGATTCCACTCTGACTATCCATTTCATAGTACCTCTTTTTTTCTCCCTGTAAGCCCTCTGGCAAAGCATCATCAGATTCCCCGTGTTTTTGAAGTTTGTGGCCTGATAGGATCCCGTCTGGCTAAGCCCTCTATCTCCTCCTGCAATAAAAAACCCTCTGAGTGTGCTGCACAGCAAGACCGGATTTTCAGCTTCAGTCTAGAAGATTAGTGAGTAATTTATACTACAGTTACCCTAGTAGCTTTGCAAGCTGCTTCAACATCGGCTTTTGAGAGAGTATAGTTGTGCCAATACTGTCCTATGGAAGGTGTTAGGGAGATGGGAGTCTGTGTTGGCATCATGGAAGTGTGCTCATTTACCTTGACTGAACATCTAGCCCATGGATGAAATTCTGACAAATGTTAACTATAATTTCTGGTAGCAGAGCATTGGATTTTCTTTACAGAAGTCTTTCCTGTGCACTTGGTAGGAAATTCCAATATGGCCATACTCTGAATTAATTAGTTTCTGTGTAAATTTGGAGTCAAATCTTAAGATGTCAGTAAAGTTACCCTGTATTAAGTTCAGTGTTACACTGGTGAGGACACAGCCTGCTGTCTCTCTTGGTGATATGTCTGATCTGTCACCAGTCATGTGCATTTTCAGTTGATGGGATTACCTTTTTCCCATCTGTTTCCCTGACAGGTGAATTTTGTACTTACTTTGAAGTATCCCAAGTCCCAGTGGATAGAATAATCAGTCTGATCTTTGGAACAAGCTTTCCATTGACTGCTGGACCAGCCTGTGTTTAAGCTGCTATCCATCTCCTAGTCCTTTCTTGCTGCCAGCATGTCAGCTGACATTATCCCTCCTACTCAACCGAACTAATCTGGACAATGCTGGCCTCCTGCCAACTCAGCACTTCATCATTAACTCTCCTTCTAGAATCTCATTTTTTATGGATATCTATTTTATTCTGCCTCAGCCACTTTCATTTAAAACTCTTCAATCTTCTAAGCAATAACCTTTCTAACCTATGTGCTATAATGTTTTCTTAAGAACTTATGATTTTTCCATTCCTATCTTCCTTCCTAGTTGTGAATTGCCATATTAGCCTGCTTATATGAATAGTTTGCAAATACTCTCTGGAAGGTCCTTATCTTGACCTCCTTCCTCTTCTAGAGGATTAAAGAAGAAGACTCAACCTTTAATGAACTTGCTGCTAAAGTAGATTAGCCATTTTCCGTTAGCAAGATTGATGATGCTATCAATGTTATTAAGTCGCAAGGTATGAATTCCTCATTTTGTAAACCCAAAGTAATAAGCACAATTAAAGATCTACACATCCATCTCACTGTTGTCTTTCTAGTGGTCTTTCCTAAACAAAAAAGAAATAATAAAAATAAAGGTAGATGTAGGAGAGCGGCTGCTAGTTTCAAACTCTGAGACTGCCAACTTCATTTTTACAAGGTTTGATTGTTGGTCTTGTTTTGGAGAATCTAGAATTGCAAACTGCCCGGGGCTGTAGCTCTATTTCAGGATTTTTGAAACAGAATGTTGTTATAGGTTATTGTGTTTCTCTGCATTCTTCCCTGTTTGTGAGTGTTTTTTGGCCGGCTATGGGTGAAAGAGAGTTCTGAAAGCAAACTGCAGGGAAAAGGTAGCCAAAATGAGTTGACTTTAGAGGAATAATTCACAGGAAGGGGTCAAAGTACTTGGGAGGATTATTTCATCTTTTGTTGATATTTAGAGGAACATATTGTGGGCAACTCAATTTTCAGTTCTCTGTGCCCTCAAACTATGTCTGTAACATTAACAGAAGTGACATCTATTCTAAACTTGGACACCTAGTGCTTTTCTTATGAAATGAAGCAAAGGTCTATACTAACAGTGATTCCCTCAATAATACCAAAAACTTTTGAGTGTGATATTTTGAGTCTCTACTTCTGCTGTCTGGATGAGAAAAGATTTAACATTTTCATCTCCCTGAGTGACCTTGGCAAATGTGGGAAGATGTTAATAAATATGAAGTGAGGAGGTTTGTGGGTGACAAATATAAAGAGGTTGAAAGTACAGTTATTTTTTTTTTCATTGATTGCTTTATTTTATCTCTCACTTTTTTTGTTGCACAGGCTGAAATGCTGTTTTGATTATTTGATAGGGATGAGATGCAGTAGTTTTCTAAGGCAAGTAATGTAATTTGATGTTCCACTTCCTTGGATTGAGTGGGTTTCTTTTCCTTCTAGGAGAAGGTATTTAGTCAGATTCCTAAGACATCTTACACCTTTAAGAGAATACTTCTTATTGAAATACTGAAAATCAAGAGGCAATTGCTCCCCTGTAACTCTAAGTTATAATTTGTTTTAGAAAAAAAACAGCCTGATATTTGTGTGACCAAATAATGTCAGCCACATGCAGTTGCACTGAGATGTGGGGAGTGAAAAGATTCCATTTTCCATGCTGGAGGGAGGTGTGCTTCAGAGTTGTTATCTGTGTTCCTCAGAAGAGGGTGCCACAGTTTAAAAGAAGTCTGAATGTTTTAGAAGGGCCTTTGAGCACTAAACAGCCCTGTGTAAGGAAGTGAAAGAATAGATGTTGCATCATTTTTTTGGCAACCAGTTCAGAGCTGCTTGTGCCTATCAGCATTTTTAGGGTCACCATGACTTCGGTCTAAACAGAGCTTAGATCTTGATGATGCTTTTGTTCATTCCTGCCTCATCTGGAGATTTTCAGGGATTTTAATTTTGACTTCTAATATACATTTATAGTCCTGAAAGATGAGCCCTATTTTTGGAGGCTTTCCTGAATTTTGAAGATGCAATTGTGAACTTCAAATCAGCTTTCATGCCATTTAGCTGTGGGCAAAATGAGAGGATTTAGCCACGTAATGACGTAATTTACAAGAAAGTGGGAGGCTAAATCTTATTTTCCACCTTTCCATAGCTGTACTTAACAATACCAGATTGCCAACTGAGGTGGCCTATTTACCAATTACAATATTATTTTTAATACACTTTTCTTCCTTTGCTATAGAAAAAGAAAGAATATAAGAAAAAAAATTTGCTTATTAACATTCAGATTGACTGCAGTATTCTGCTCTTCATTGGTAAATGTCATAATTCTCCATATCAATGTTGTGGTTAGTCCTGCTGACGTGGCAGTTCCTTTCTGCTTTGCTTGTGCTTGATGTTCAGAGCATACTATAACCAGATCTGTACAAAGTCTGAAACAAAATTTAAATATGTGTCTGGCATAAACCTTAATATTTTTTAAAGTCTGTTGCCTGTGAGAATGAACTAAATGGTGATGCATTTGTTGGCGGTTTGGACAAAAGATACTGTATATGACAAAATAGAAAGGGCTTCTGTGAAAGTTCTTGCTCAAAATAATTCAGTGCATTCTATACCAGTTACATAAACGTAGATGTTTGCTTTTGCTAAAACCCAAAAGAGTTGGTTTATATTCACTAGAAGGCTAACTCCTTTTCTACTCAATACACTGTGTTCTAAAGCCCTGTGTAGGGACCATGAAAGCTGTGATAACCACAACACTCCTTTGTCAACACATCTGATTTATCCTTCCCCCCATTGCAGAATATTGCAAAATGCAAGCAGCTGGGGACATTAAAGGTTTTCCTGGGATGTCATTTTGCACATTTTATAGGCATTTCTGGAAAAGTGGAGGTTGTATCATGTGGAAATGAAGGTAAACAAACAATAAATATTATCATTTGTTCAGCAGAACATCCTGCAGCAATGCTTCCCTTAGCTTATAATTTTCCAGATGAATCCTGAAGCACAGGGAAGGACAGCCCTGTGAGGAAACCAACTTTCCTAACCTTCTTTTCCCCTTTCTACTGAAATCTCAAAATATTCCATAAAATGTCAAATAGGCTGCAGGTTACCTTCATGAATACACAGCATTTTGTCTTGAGATCATAGTGAACTTGTTATCAACAACGAGCAGGCTAGGTCAAATCTTCTGTTAGCCTGTAAGCCTGATTCACAGGAAAAAAACCAACAACCCATACCTCTGTAAGGATTTAATGAGAAGCCATGTAGCCAAAACCTAAGTCTGAATTAGTAAAAAACTCTGTGAAATACAGAAGTTAGAGCATAATCTTTCCTTAGAAAACATCATTAAAATTGTTACTGACTTATGCCAACTTCTGGCAGTTTAGGCAAGGTAAAAATATTGTGGTCTTAGGAAATCTTGACATAAGCGGGAAATCAGAACTCTGGTAGTAGTGAGCAGTCCTGAAAATCTGTGTAGACAGAATGCTGCTAGTGCAAGGAAAACATTGTGGGAGTACATAATAAGAGAGGGACTCAACCAAGAACACTATCACAACAAATAGGCAGAAAATGGGGAAAACACTGTGAAGCTGTTATAACCAAAGCAGTGTTTAGAATCTGAAATATTGGAATGAAGTGTCCAGGGAAACTGAATTCTCTAACACTACTTTAGTCACGGTGTAAGGCAGTGTGCACAGCTGTTCAAACCTTTCTGCACTTCTCTGAGACCTCCTGAGGCAACGTTCAGGCCACAAAGGCCTATTCTACTCCTTGCTTCATCATTAAAATATGACTGACAAGGTAGATTTCTGCAGTCAGGTACAGTGGAGGACAGAAATCCTTGTATCCTACTAGTAAACTTCTCATTTCTCTGTTGCTTGTTTACTTAGAAAAAGCTTCCTTTATATATCCCCTCCTCTCAATGGCTTTTTTTAGTAGCTGTCTTAGAGAGTTATTTTTTATTAAAATTCTATCCATGATGATACGACCTAATAAAAAATTTTTAAAATCCCTCAAATAGGAATAAATCCTTTCCAGGTAAATTTTGTTTTTCATGGAATCATAGAACAGTCCAGGTTGGAAGGGACCTCAAAAGATCATCTGGTCCAACATTTTTAGAAATAGAATTTAGATATAATTTCTCATGTTATCTAGGAATGTAAGGAAATTTTTGTATAGTCAGTATTTGGTCAGACTAGTCACTTCAGTGTTTTCTCTATCACTTAATAATGACAGTAGTTGTGAGATGCAGACCCACAAATTAATTCCATTGCAATAAGGTAACAAAAATGTCCAAAGAAGCTAAAAGGTCAGTTATCTAAATATTAGAGTACAAAGGAAGGCAAGATGAGATGCAGAGAGGAATGTCTAGTTCAAAAGTTTTGAGTCTTGGAATGTCAGACCATATTCATCCATGGAATAATTTAAAATTTCAGAAATAGGACCTAATATTTTAGTAATTGTTTAATTTTCTCTTTGTTGATGACTGTCCCTCATTCTGGTAATCATATCACTGGTTTGCTGGCTAGTGCTTCTGTAAAGACTTCTACTAATACAGTGGGAAACAGAATCTAAAGTAGTATATTAGTCTTTCAATTAGCGATCTAGTCAGGCTTTTCATTTTCCCTTCACTTGATCTCGGCGGAGCTCGGCTGAA
>VWZY01007293.1:18002-36279 GCA_013399075.1 Chloroceryle aenea | reverse complement strand
TGCACAAGGGTGAAGTTCCGAGCCCCTTACTCCGTGGCGATTTTCAGCCTCAGCAGAGCGGGAAGGGGAGCGGGAAGGACACTGGTAGAGGTCACAATGCTTTGGTGCTGATCGGTCTGAAGGGGGTTGTGTTTGGGAAGGGAAGGATCGCGCTGGTTTAACTGCCTGGCAGGGAGCTGCTGCTGGACGGAGTGCCTGTGTCCGTAGTTCCAGCTGTCTCATAGCCCGTGTCCTGGGTCTTCAGTGTCTGCTCCGAACGTGAGCACGGTGTTCGGAGGAGTCCTGTCTTGGTGCTGGAACATCTTGTGTGTGCCTGTGCGTGTGAGATTTGTAGTTCCGCGAAGAATAGAAGCAGCAGGGAGCAACCGCGAGTGTATGGTTTTTAAAATGTAATTTATGTGGAAACATAAAGCCTAAAGCTCTCGTAGGAGCAGGTGGAATCTCCTGGTTTAATTCGACCTACAAATTCTGCCGGGCTTGTCTGGACACGTAGCCCATGCTTTCACATGCCTTAATAATTTGATTTTTAGGTTTAATCAGATATGGTAAGATAACTGATTCGGCTGTGCTCCTGAGATTAAACTCACCAGACTTTTCATGTACAGCTATATTCTCTATGTGTTTTTAAAGATAAATTTAGATAAGAAGAACAAAGGCAAACAGTATCTTGAACAAAGATTAAAAAAAAATAAAAAATCACGGGAGGACACCCTTTCACATTTCTGGCTATAATTAGGTCCTCCCCCCCACTTTTTCCTGTGTCACAGTCCCTGCCATGTATTAATTTGCTCTTCTCTGGGGGAGGGGTGAAAAGCTCGACCAGGACAAATTTCCCTCCGTTTTAATTGTGCGATAATGATCGAATCCATCTCACTAAGACACGGACCTTCCAGTCAGTAAGGCAGCTTAGCAGCAGACCATAAACCCAGCCAGGTTCCCTTCCAGCCGCGTATTTGTAGACGTATTGTAGTAACTGTTCTTTAGTATAACATAGCATTTGACTCTGTTTCAACGTTCAGCGCAGGAGGCAGATCGGTTGGGTATTGGCATGGAAACGTCGCTCTTGTTTACAGTTACGTTAAAAGCTTTGTTTAGGTAATGGCCATTCATATCAGAAATAGTATTAGAGTCATTTCCTAGAGGACTTGTAGATACAGTAAGTAGAATTGTACCTAACTAACTAATTTTTTTTTTTTTTTGGTAGAAGTTTTTGTTTATTCTTTTTATTTCTTTGGTTGTTTAAATAGTTGACAGGGATATGCAAAGGTACGGATTTGCCACGTTGATGGCCAGGGTTCCCGGCGTTGTTCATCCACGAGGTTTTGTGAAGGAAAATTCAGTTATTTCAGAAGGGGCTGTCGCTGCGGTGCAAAGAGCTCTATGCTCTTTGAACTGACCTTCAAAAATGAATGAGTTGCTTTCGAGTTTAATGGCTCTTCTGACTTGTTACCAGTGGGACTGTGCAGTGTTCTGCTGCTGCTGGGACGGGTGCTCTTTGCTGAGGAAGCTCTCACTTCTGGAGCAAGTGTGGAAATGTGCATATTTGCCTCCACCGTTGAGTATCGCTGTGGAAAATCCGTACCTGTTGTATTTCCCCAGTAGACAAATGCCTAGTCAGTGCTGAATATATTTGTAGATACTGTTAATCTCTATGAACAGGTTAGCTTTCTAGATAAATAATTTTACTTTTTATGCTTTTTGAACAATAAAGTGGCATGTAATCACTCATTTCTCAGGTATGTCCTAAAAAAGATACGACATTTGTATCTGATGTAGACAAATCAGTTTATCAGCTACACATCAAACGTTTGTGATCCTTCCAATTCTGACAAATTAATTGAGTCAAACTGCTTTTTAGGAGAGGCCCCTGGTTATTTGTCAGTGACAGGAATATTTATCACCGCAGGAATAACAATACCAGATGGAAACATCTCCTTTTCCTAATCAGGGTTAGCTTGGGGGGTGTGTGTGGGAAACCCAACAAAAAGCAAACCCAAACTATTAAAGGGGGCCTCTGCTTCCATAACACAATCAGCATTAGCTTCACCAGTTTGGTTTATAGTCGAAGACAGGCCTGCAAATCAGTCTCAAGTTGTGCAGTTGGGGTAGGACAGTCCTTTAAAACATCCTTCCCCAGACTCTTTATTTAGAACATGTCTGCTTGCAGACGCTGCTCAAAACCAGAGGTGAAATCAGCAGCACAGAGATGTTTTATGGCAATCATTTTTAAAGATGACAATTTAAGCTGGGCAGTTGTTTCAAAGGTAGGATTTTTATTTACATCTGCAGTGGTGTCATTTTGGTTTTAAGTGTTGGGTTATTTTTTTTCTTTTTGAATGCTAGAGAAGAGTCACTTTTTAAAGATGACCCACGTGGAAGTTGTTTTTAAAATTGCAGAATTAGCATTTTGGAATTGCAGAGTGGACTCGCTTTCTACTTTATGTGGTGCATTGGGAGTCAACGCTGCATCTTGAAACAGGGTAGTGTGGGGTAAACCAAAGATTTTTCATTTTTTTTCCTTCCTTTTTGTCTCTGTGGTGGCATGTTTCATTCAGGAATACTTTAGGTAACCCCTTCATGGGAAACACTTAAGAGTGTGGTTTCTTCTTTTTTAAATGCCTGTATGTTTTATTTCTGTCTTGCTCTCCTCTCTTCCCACCCCTTCCCATAAATGCCCCTTTGTAGTCTTTCATCGCTCACCTATATTCTTTGAGGGTGAGCAAGCCAGGTGAATTTGGCATCTTATGAAGGCTAACCTTGTAGTCCTTCTAGTGGTTTAGTTTAATAAACAGAACATGAATAATATGACTTTGTGTTCTGCCTTTCTTTTTTTTTTGTGTGGTGCTACCAGTCAGTTGGCAAAACAAAGCAGAAAAAGAAAAGTAACCCCAAACCCAACGGAAGGAAGGTGAAGGTGTCAAAACCAACAGGTGAAGACCTTGCTCAGGAATGCTGGCTCTCGCTGCGCAGCCTCTGGAGCGTGCAGATCACGCTGGACACGCCGGTTTGGTTGTGGAGGCAGCACCCCGAGACTAACGCAGAGCTCCCCGAGCACCAGCAGAGATGTTGCCCCGAAGATGATGCAGGAGGTGTACAGGAGAGATGCTTCCTTCCTCTCTTCTTGTCTCCCTCCCCTTGCCAAATCTCCCCCAGACAAACCCAGACTGGGATCCATCAGTTTCACAATAGTTGAGGATGACCCGGTGTGCTGATTTCTAAGCCTGAGAAATGAGGGATTAATAATTCAGTGATTTAAAAACAAAATAATATAAACTGACAACAAAAGCCGTCTTGTTGATTTCCCCTTTCTTTTTCCTCAGATTGACCCTAAAGTTGCATTTCCCCGACGAGCACAGCCTAAGGTAAGTAGGAGGATCGATAATAGGATTTTAGGCACACAGAGAATCGTTGTTGCCAGGCAGTTCAGGTTTCAAACGGGGAATTGGCAATGAAAGCTTTTAAAGCCGGAGTGCATGGCGTCTTAAGGGTATCAGCGTATGGCTGTGAAACTCCAGGAGAGCTGCTTTGTGTGCTCCTACGTGTCTCCAGTTTAACTGTCTCCTGGCGGGGTCCCGGGCGGTGGTTGCCGGCTGAGAGGCAGAGGCTCCTCTGGCTCCAGCGGGGAGGCTGTCGCCGCGTTGCTTGCGTTCGTTACGCTGTTTTACGCAACGTGTTTTGCATGGTGTTTATGAAGAGTGTTTGGATTAAGTGCAGACTTCAGGCTTGTTTTGAGCTGAGCTTTCAGTTCTGTGGTTGTGATGGATGGGAATATATCTCTGCCTTCATTGTTTGCAAATTTTCTTTTGTATAACTTCAGAGATGTGCTGGGAGACTTAACAAGCGCCGGATAGCAAGCTTCTGATGAAGCTCTGAACTGTGCAGGCCACGGGGTATTCTTTTGCAAGAGCAGACAAACAATGAGCTTTAAGTCGCTCGGCCGATCAGGCTGGCTGCAGGAGTGACCTGCTCCTTCCAGGGCACTCCTGCTCTAGTGCAGCCAGTTTCCACCGTGGGACGGAGGTGGTGTAGCCACGTGTGGAGAAACTTCTGTCTGTACACGTGCCCTGCGAGGTCCTTGGGTGCCATTGCTCTGGAGGAGCTGCTCGGGGAATAGAAGTGGTTGTTGCTCTTCAGGCTGTGCCTGACAAAGACAGCAGATGGGTTTCAGATCCAAATGTACAGCCAGTTGTGTTTGAATTTGGAAAGCCAGAGGCTGAAAGAAAACTTTGGTAATTGACTTTTTTTTTTAATTTGTTCCTGAGAGTCTGTTGGAAGAGCTTCATTTAGCTGGTGTACGCCACTTTTTTACACTCTAATCATCTTGGGTTACTTCAATACTCTGAAAAATCAGAAAGGCAAAGCTGCAGAGTTATGGATGCAAGTCAGTAAGGAAAAGTGGTTTGAATTTGGTGTCAGGAGACTACCTGAACAAATTCAACCCGACAATTTTATCACATAGAGCTACTCGTGGAAGCAAGCAGCTTAATAGCGTGTGGAACCATGGTGTTAAATATTGTAGGAGACAACGCATCGAGGAAACATGATGTGTAATAGCAAAACCCAAGGCATATAGCAGGGGAGGTGCTAGTCGTGTCTGTAAAAGACAAAGTAAACAAAACCCAACAGCCTACTTGCAGAATTTTAAAGCAAACTAATTGTAGTGAAACACTTGGAGGTTCTTGTCTTCACAGGACGTCTCTGGTAACTAATGAGCGAATGATGACGTGCCTGGCTTGCTTCTGCACTCAGCAGAGAGTTTATAGTTTGTAGGGTTTGTGGCTTCTGGATTACGTTGCTGGATGAATGCTGTCTTGAAGATACAATTTGAAGCTATCAGAATTTTGAAGGGTTTCACGATGAAAGTGTGAAGGTGAACTTGTGCTGTGACTGGTGTTCCTTTGCCCTTCCCAATACCTTCTGAAGGCGTCTTCACACTTCAAACTGGCTTCAGTTATCGGTTACCCCTTTGCACAGTGTTATTTGTAGAAGTTTATAATGCTTACAGCAGAGCTGTTAATCTGTCCCATGTGATTTCTTCCATAACAATTAAAAAAACAGGGCATGTCTTATGCTGAGGATATTAGCGAGTTAATTTTCGTGTTAAAGGAAGCAAAATCGGGTCATTTTTACAGAGGGCTTTTGTTTTTCTCCAGGTAAGGGTTTGGGTTTTTTATTTGTTTGGTTTTGGTAACGGACATCTTTGAAGTGTGGGGCAGATCCTGGAACACAGGCTGGATTCCACTCTTAGCAGGATCCTGCCCTCTCTGGAGAGGTCAGCAGTGTCCGTTTCTGATTTTTACACTTGTCCTTTCCAAAGTGTTGGGATTTCTGTAGGGCACTGGGAAAAAAATCTTAAAATTGAGAGGAGCCTTATGAGGAAATTGAAGAAAATCAGATGCCCCAAAGAGCAGATTTTACATGAATTATGACACATTCTGGACAGCATTTCATCATCTGGATTTTTTGGTTTTTTAATTAGATCCTGAATTAAGGTTTTGGACTTTAGTTGTTCATTTCTGCCCGTTGAATAGCAAATGCTCACCATTAAAATGTGACTGTACTTTAGTCTAATTAACTAGCCAATGCTTGGGTCTGGGGACAGTAATGGCTTTTACTGAAATGTCTGTCTAGGTGCAAGGGGACATTTTTTTTTTTATTCCTGAGCAGTTTCCTGGTATGTTTAGCAAAATGAGGATTGGGCTTTTTTGTCTGCAGTCTTCCTGGCAGTGAGTGGGTGCTGAGGTGGACGCAAGGCTGACAGCGTGTTCCCCCTTCTTGTGCAGGCAAACCTGGCAAGGATCCATCCATCCATCCCTCCATCCCTCCCTCCATCCATCCCCTTCCTTCGGGCCCTTTTGACCTGCCTTGGCACAATGAACTTTCGTGGGCAGGGGCAGCACCGGTTCCCGGGCTGTGTTCTCCTTTGCTGGCTGACGTGCTCGCCATGGTCTGCAGGGTCACGCTCTCCTATTTGTGTGCTCATTCCTTCCCCCCTTCTGATCCATGTTAATTGGCCAGTCTTCCCCTTTCAAACCACAGCCCAGGAAAATGCTTTCTTTGGGGCTTTTTAGACTGCGTAGCCGTGATTTGACACCTCTCTGGTGATGCAAATTGGTTGGGGAGTGGGAAGTGGCAGGTTGTAACAGCAGAGCATTCTTCCCTCCCTTTCTTAGATTGACCCTTGCAGAAAATCCTGGGTGATTGCCTCCAGTGGATTACGCTGGGATGTGTAATCCTGCTCTCCTTGCAAAGTCCAGGATGACTTGAAGCCATTGTCTTAGGAAATTTGCTGCAGGGGTTTAACTTGTTGAGGTTCTAGTATGTGGCTGAGGGCGAGATGAAGAGAATAGCCCCGTGCTTTCTCCCGGCTGCTGTTCCTTGATAAAAATCTGTCTTGGTTCCAAGTGCTGGAAGGCGCTCTGTAGCACTTGATCAGTTATAACTCTGCTGACTTAAAAATCCCTAAAAAGCAGCAGTGACAGGGGAGGTAGTGGTTTTGTACCCCTTTTTGAATACTGAAGACTACAATAATTTGACTTTTTAATAGATGCAGCCTGTCAGTTCTGATGTTACCTGCTATGGCTTGGAGAAACCTTACCCAATTTAGCATGTTCATTAGATATATTCAAATGTAAGCAATTTCCTTGCTCATCCTCCCACCTCAGGGGTTTATTTAAATACAACAACAACAAACATGAAGAGTAAAGGGACAGCAGCCTCAATCCATGAAGAAATTTGTTGGCCGTATAATATCTTTGCGTGACTTACTGGTGTAGAAATTTGGATTCTTTGTTGTGCAAAGCTGTGGATGAAACAGACAAAACTTCAGTCAGAGTTTACAGGCAGGAGGCTACCTGCTGAGTTGTATTCTATGCTCAGGTTCCTCCAGGATGGGACCAAGGTGCCCGTTCTTCCTGGGACTTACACAGGGGCTTAGTGCCTATGGTTGGGAATTGCTCCCGCAAGTGCACGAGCTGGAGGTTCTCGTAGTTAGTGTTTGGTGGCATCCTGTATGTGTCCTGCTGACTGTAGCCTCTCTGCATCCTTCCTCTTCAGAGGCTGTTCAGCTCCTGTAGTCAGCAGCTCCTGTGGCTTGCCCTGGCTGCTGGCTGTCCAGTGCCCTGTGTGCTGGCAGCCCCGGGTGGAGGTGCTGGTTGTCAAGACTGCATGTTTCCATTTGAGATCCAGGCTACCTGGGTTGGGTACAGCATCGTTCTGGTGACCATTTGGTCACAGAACAGTGAAAGGGCTTTTTTCAGCAGGGGAAGCCTTTTGTGTGCTGATCAGAGGGTGATGCTGGACACTGATATTTGTATCAGATGTCTCTAACCAAGGACACGGTGCAGGACCGATGGCTGGGTCTGGCATCTCTGTGCTCCAGTCAGTCCGTGTCTCTGCGAGCCGCCCATGCCGTGTCTGTGGACTGGCTGGTTTCCTGTCTGACCGTGAGAGGTGCCGTTGTGCACATCTGTTCCTCCTTCTCGGGCAGAAAGCAGAGTGTCAACAGCTCTCCTTTCATTGGAGTCGCTGCTGGTTAAACCCACGTGAAGCGCTGGCTATTCCGGAGCAGCAAATGGAGGCCGTGCCCTTTTGGAATAACACCCAGGCTAACCTGGGATGGGTTTTTTTGAAGCTAACCAGTGGATTTGGATGTCTGATTCCAATTAAGTTAACTCTGGGTGGGGTGTCTGCATCCTTTGGCTGCCTGATAAGCATGAGCCAGAGTAGCAGGGGGAGTTTTTATTCCAAAGCAAATGATGGGCCTTGAAAGTCAAGAGTTCTGTTGCTTGTTTCCTCCCCTGCTTCTGCCTGTAAACTCCTCCAGGCTAGTCCCAGTACTTCCCATCTTATTTTAAGTACTGGGTAGACTTTGAAGTCTTTTTCAAAAGAATGTGAACTGAACACACTTGCAGAACTTGGGATTCTTCCTTTCCTGCCACCCTTCCTTCCCCACCAGGCTGTACAGAGAGCAAGGTCAGACCTTTTCCCTGTGATTTTTATTTTTATGTGTGGGGTTTTTTTCTGGTTTCTTTTTTTTTCTTCTTTTTCTTTTTAAATTGCCCTGCATTTGCAGGTCTGGATGGAGTAAGAGAGGAGGTATTTCCTGCTCATGGCATCAGGCATAGATGTGAATGTTAATAATATTGCTGTATCTTCTGCAAACAGAGAAATCCAAAGCCCTTACCAGGCAGTATGAGGGATTTCTTCGTATGGTTGATGGCTGCTGCTTGGGCAAATCATTCAGCCAGCCTTGATGTAGATTCCTTACCTGGTGTAAGCTGCTCCTGGAACTTGTTTCCCTCTGGTAGTGGATGGTCAAATGGAAACATAGATGAGTCTGAGGCTTGGCCAACAGCCCGTGTCCTCCTGGGTAGTAGAGGGTCAGGGTTTCGAAATCCATTCTTTTGGGGCTCAAGTTCTCTGTGTCTGTGAACTGCTGGAGTCCTGTGGAGTGCAGAGTTTTGTCAGAAGCAAAGACTGAGCTGGGTTTTGGTAATTTTGTTGTTTTTGGAGATGTAAACATTGATTTCTTTTCCCCATCCATTGAGGTAGATTGCTCCTGTTGTCCTTAATCCCCACAGACTGTCTTGAACTTGCGTAAAATGTGTTTCCATTATCATTGCCTGAGGATGTCTTTCATGTTAAGAATAGTTCTAATGTACTTCCCTTCCCTTTGACTTATTGCTAAGTAGAAATTAAAATTGAATATCATCTAACCTGGGATTTTATGGGTTGCTTGTTTTTTGTTTTTCAAAGGGGATTCTACATTCCCCGTGCTCTTGGATTGTTTTTAATGGTGTCTGCCAGGTAATTTTTCTGCACCGAGCCCTTGCTGCTTGGATGTGCTGGGAAAGGGTCCGAAATGAGGGAGGTCAGGGCACTGGAAGAGAAGCAGCACCCTGTGCACTCCTCTGCTTCCAGACTGAGTACATCTCCTCTGCAAAGTGCTGAGCTTTTATCAGCCTGGGGGTAGGTCTACTAATGACTGATCTAAAACCATCAAATTCATTTATTTGTCACTGCCAGTGACAGGCCAGTTAATGCTAATGGATTCTTTTTTTAGCCTGTTGACTCGGGTGATAGTCTCATAAATGTTGTGAAATCTGAAACATTAAGGGAACTTCTAACTTATTTTTAGAGAGACATTGGAGCAGGGAGGCACTGTGTGTGTAGATCAAGGTGTAGGTGATGCTGAGGAGGATAAAGAACTCCTCCTCTATTTCATTAAGCCATGCATAGGTGTCTTTGCTGTTTCTAACAGTTACTTGACTTTTCAGTTGTATTTTAGCGTTCTCTTTAACCACATTTTGGGTCATGCTATAATGGGAGGACAAGCTGTAAATAGAGCCAGTCATCTTAGGAAAAATGGCTTGTTTCAGAAAATGGTTCATCATTCAGCAGGGGCTGAATCTTCTCTGTGCCTATTGTGCAAAAGCACTTAAGCATATACTTAAGTTGGCATAAGCATGGGAGTAAGTGCGTTGCTGAATCTGGATGGACTAAAAGCACATTATTAAATACCTTGTTGAACTGTGGAGCTTGTAGAAGAAAAAGATTGAAAGATTACTTTGTGTCTTTGACAGTACTTGGTAGATGGTCAGTCCCATCACTTCTCCTTGAGAAACAGTTTCCTCTCTTTCATTTTCATCCCTCCACCCAAGGACCTCACAAGAAAATACTCATCTGCTGTTCCCTCAAAAATGTGGGTGTAAGGTCGGAGGAGCAGCAGAGTTTGGAAAAAATAACAAAAAATAATTAAAAAAAACCCATTATCTAATCTTAATTTAGTCTCTAGCCCTGCAATCACACATCTGTTTGCCTTAGTCACTGGAATAATTCTGCAAACTATATGAGCAGTGTTCAACGTGGCTTAGGTTTCTACGTTGTTATTGCTGTAGAAATTGTGGTTTGCTGAGTAATTTGAAAGTTAATGTGGATCTCTGTAGTCAGATCAGCATGCGGTATTAATAAGTTACTTCTAAACTCTGGAATTTTGCTGCTCTCCTGTTGAAAATATTTCCTTTTATTTTTTGAGTGCAGAGAAAATCTGAAGAATGTTAGGAAGTTCTTTTCCCCAGCTCAGTCATTCCTCATGTTGGGAATTCTGCAGCGGGGTGTGTGGCTGTGACCGAGCCGGCTTCTATTAGATACTAAGATTGTGCTTTGGGAACTTTGTATTATAAAGAAGGACCCTACCCTGCTAAGCCTGAGGCAGCTCCACGCATGAGGAATAGTTCCAGAGACCTCAGCAAGCGCATTTACATGCGGACAAGGCTTCTTAGCATGTTGAAGTGTACGTGGCAAGAAGGGTGAAGGAAAAGAAGTATTGACAGCAGCAGCAAGCGTCGTTCCCTCTGCCCTTCCCTCCCCCAGCAAAGACTTGCATTAATTTCCCATTGACTCTGATGTACAATGGGGAAGAGGTTTCAAGCTGACTGAAGGGGCAAAGGTCCAAGAAAACTACTGTAGCAAGAACTGATGCAGAGTGACAGTAATGAGGTGGCCTGGCAGGTGGGAGGGAAAATGGTGGGGTGGGGGAAAGAAACTAATATCTAGTGAATTAAGTAGTTCCCAGGGTTTGGAGTGGTTAAGTCCTCTTGGGTTTATTTTCCTCTGTATGTGCCATGTGAGTAGGAGAGATGGCTGGACCAAGGCCTCCTTGGCTGGGAGTGTGGCAGGGTCCTGGTGCAGCTCCAGCCCTCGTGGTCCAGGGCTGCGTCGCTCCAAGGATATGAAATTCTTCCGTCGTGTCCCCAGACCTGTCCTGTGCTGTTTTAATTTGTGGTTTAGTATTCCTGACTCTGAGCTCATCTTTCTGCTGTTCTGTGGGTCAGTTTTGTATCAAGGAGGAGGTGAGGAGTGCAGAGGGAAGAAGCCTGTTGAAAATTTGATTTATTTAAAATAGGGACTGTGAAGTGCTAGCAAGACTTGGAGCTTCTTGAATGCTGGTGGAAGCAGAATGTCTGCTAGATAGGCACTCGGGGGAAGTTTTTTGTAATAGTTGCTGAATAAACATTGTTTAGGAATCTTTACAAAGGGTGATTTGGTGTGGAGTGTAGAGAGGTCTTAAGGAGCTGAGCATTTGCTCCAAGTGTCTGTAAATCCCACTGGACCGAGAGGCATCGCTCCAGTTGGGGGCTTGGTTTGTTGCAGAAGCTGGTCAGCTGCCACCCCTCAGCACTGGCAGAAGGTTTGCTGTTTGTTGCACTGCTGGCAAAAGGTGTTGCTGAAGCAGTAGTGACAGCGATAGTGATTTTTTTATGCAGCACTTGTTGGGATCTTTTTACTTCTGTATGGTTTTCCTTCTGGCCACGTGACCCATCACTCGTGAGCAGAGATGCATTGGTGCTGTGCCCTGCTCTGAGCCCGAGCAGTGCTCAGAGCCTGATCTGCACCGAGCATTTATCCTTTTGCCAAGAGTTTTGAAAGTGGTGTAGCTGAGTATAAACAACATTCATTTTCTGGTGAAGTTCGCCTACTTCTGGTGTTGTGTTTGGCAGACCTACAAAGCCTATAGCAGGGCCGTGTGCTCGGTGAATTGTGGAAGGGAACAGAAAACATTGAAAAGAAATGTGAAGTTAATGCTAAGATGTGAAATATGATTGGAGTCTTCTGAGGACACAGGGGTATCGCCCCACCGTTTGGTCCTGGGCTGCGAAGGACCGCTGTGTGGGATGCTGTCTGGCTGTTGCTCTCTGTCATGTCCTTAGGATCCCTGGGAGGATGCCTCCTGTGAGTCCCCAATGAGTCCTGCTGAGCCAACTGTGGCAAAAGATGTTAACTGTTTGTGGCTGTGGCTCCCTCTCTCAAAAAGTCTCAAGTATAAGGTGTTTGGGGGTTTTTTGGATTGGTATTTTTGTACTTTAGAGCTCACCTCCCTCCCTGGTAGCTTTCTGTAGGTCAGCTCTGTAACCCCAGCCCTGGACCTGCTGAATACGCAGCAAACTTGACATTTGAACTCTGCCCTGTTCAAACATTGCTCGGTGAAAAAGCCCCTTGTAAAACCTGTTGTGATAATGTTCCAGGACCACTGCTGGTGGTGGGTTGGCTTTGACCACTGAAGAGGAACAGCGTTGCTGTCGGTAAGAGTTTGGTCTTCCTTGGCAGAGCCTGCGGGAGCTCAAGTAAGGTCCTGATGGGCCTGGTACTGACGCTGCCGTTGAGCCTGGAGAGGCAAGGGTCAGAGGGAAAAATGACAGCAGGGGATTCTCCAGAGCATTTCGGCGTGGCGAGGAACAGCCGTTTCCTGACGC
Source organism: Chloroceryle aenea (assembly GCA_013399075.1). Taxonomy (NCBI): domain Eukaryota; kingdom Metazoa; phylum Chordata; class Aves; order Coraciiformes; family Cerylidae; genus Chloroceryle; species Chloroceryle aenea. Next base: position 24,025 of record VWZY01007293.1, on the reverse strand, counting down.
CCAGGTTCGGTACTGCGCAGCAAACGGCTGCCTCTGCCTGAGGGAGATGTTGGCACCATCCCTGGGCGTTGGGAAGGAAGCGTGTGAAGTGGTATCGGCTCCTTATGTGACTTGTCTTCGAGGGGTTAAACAGAGGGGCTTTTTAGTTTGTTTTTAACGGCTTTCGATTGGAAACCCCATAAGTGGGGCCCTGCCCTGAGTGCCAGCGCTTTGGTGCGGCGCAGGCTGTAACTGCTGCGTCCCGCGGTTCCGAGCGGCAGCGGTGAGGCCTTGGGGAGGGGGAAGCGAGATAAGGATGCTGGGCCACAGCATGTGAAAGGGAGTTGGTGGTATGAATTATGGCTAATGCCGGTCACGTGGTGGTTACAGACTGGTGTGGGGCCTGGGGCACAGTGCTTGTGCTCTGGGCGGTGTGGGGGAGACTGGCAGTGGGTTTAAATGGGCTCAGTGGTGCTTTGCAAGGCAGGGCTGGTCCTGGTGCCGTCGGTACCGGGAGGAGAGGAGGAAGCACACTAAGCTGCAGGTGTCCAGCGGTCCCTTTGCTGCCTGATAAGAGCTGCCTCCTCTTTTCCCTGCTGAGCTGGGCGCTCAGCCATGCCAGACACTCCTTCACCCTCGTGTTCCAGCTCCTGGAATGAGGCTTTCTGCTTTCAGCTGCAAGACCGTGGCTGCTGCTCTCTCGCTCGTCCCTGTTGGAGCCTGGAGGGATGGCTGTGTGGTTCCTCCATCTCGTGCAGATGAGGAGTGTGTCCTGATGAGCTTCCGCTGCAAAGTGCAGCACCAGAGACAGGTTGCACCATAATGGTGAGCCTGGGCTCCCCCTCTGCCTGCTGAGCGGGGATTTCCTGCCCCAGCCAGCCTGGGATCCTTGGGGATGGTGGTTAAAAGCACCTGGAGAGAGACTCCTGCCCCAGTAACTTTGCGCTTTAAACTCCTGACTCCCCTGATGCCCTGAGCTGTGATCAAAGCAGCAGGTTAGCGTGCGACGTGCCCAGAGTTATGTATGAAGGGGGAGTTGTGATCATCTTGTGTGATTATTTCCCACCCCCCTCCTTCTTCATCTCGTCACATCCTCTGTGGTGTTAATCTTCCAGATCCAATAAAATCGTAGTTGAAAGTCTTCCATAGTTCTGATTCCCCCCAAGTTTTGTGAGCATGGCTTTGGTTTTGTTGTGGTTACTAGAAGTCTGTTTAGATTTCTGCACCACTGTTTTGTAGTATCTCCAGTGGATATTTTAGTAGGGGCATTTCTCAAATATATGCATGCAATAGGAAAGGAACAAAAACTAAAATAGAAAAAAGACAAAACCCAAACCTAAAGCAATTTAGTTACCAGTCTGAAGGCTTTAATGCTCAAGAGCCATGAAGAAACTTTATTTGAACTGTAATTGCAGACATAAGCAGTGATTATCTGTCTTCATGCTTTTATAGTCCCCATCACTGTCATCTGAACACATGAGGCTGGTGAGAGTGTGTGCAGAACGTCATTCAGCGGATGCTGTGTAATCCTGATCTCCTGCAGTATGTGGATAGTAAAATAAAGTGTCAATTCATTGGAAAGTGATGAGGAAAGAAGAAGGTGGGAGATGTCCTTGTAGAAAACATAACCTTATTTCATCCAGCCTGCAGCTGAAGGAATGCAGTTGGCAGCATAAGAATCTTACATGGGTGTGTCCAAAAGAAATTTTGCTCTTCCTTAATGATCTTGAGATCTTCGGCAGGTGCAGCCCCTCATCTTTGGAGGGAGCCTCCCTTTGTTTCCTTGAAATGTTCGGAATTTCCCCCAGCTGAGAGGAGGACAGCAGCACCTGTTTGCCTTGTGCTCCTGAGAACTGGAGATTGCTGGATCAGGGCAGACAAGTGGATGCTGCCAAGCTTCTTGAGGTGGATCAGAGAGCAAGTCCTGAATTGCTTGGCCTGATTATTGGTGCTGGTTATGCAGGTAAAAATGTGCTCTGGGCTGTAAAGAGGAAGAAGTAATTTGGTGGTTGTACGCAAGATTCATTTCCTGCTGCTTGGCAGATAGGAAATTCTCGGTATTAACGGCCTGGTGGATTTTGGTGAACTCTGGGCACGTTGGAGGGCAGGGAGCATGACTTGGTGCAGCTCTGCAGATGGGGAGCTTGTGCTGCTGGGACAATCGAGTGACTAAATCTAACGTGGCATTCCTGATCTGTTAATTGTGTGCCTGGTTTGTAAAGAGGCCTTTATGTCTCCGGCGCCCTAAGAGATGTTGAGAGAGAGACTTTCTGCTGCTTGGCAGCCAGTAGTAGAAGGATCAGTGTACGCAGAGCTCTGGCACTGTAAACCCACAGCCGGCACAGGCTTAGCTGGTTTGAGTTCCCTTGGAGCCAGGCAGAGTTCCTAGGGTCTGTTTGCTGTGTTTTCCACCCCGTCCTCTCCCGCTGGCGGTGTTTTCAGGCAGGTGTGTTCATGGCCTGAAGCCAATTGCTCAGGCTTCTAATTTTCATTGCAGTCACCTGCTCAGGGTGAGGTGGGGACTGGGGGAAGAAATGAGAGAGGAGCCAGAAGTCCTGCAGTCTCCTGAGGAACTGGCTGTGAATAGTCCAGGGCTACCTTTGGGCCTTAAGGTAACTGCTTTATTGATGATTTTGGGGTAGGGGAGGCACGTGTTGGATAGGAGACTGGTCATACTTGTTCCCTCCGTTTCTGACATTCAGAGGCAAAAAGATGGTTACTGTGAAAGAGGAAAATAGATGCAGAGGAATCCCAAACGTGTAAATGTGTTTTTATTTACTGGAGCACTGAATTAGGACCAGGTGGAAACCACAACTGACCATGTATATTTTTGGTGCACTGTTCTGAACTCAGTGGGGATTGTCTTTGCTTTCATTGAAATAAATGAGTTACCCACTAACTTCTCTTAGAGCAGGTCAAAGCAAAGCTCCTCAACTGCTTAGTATACTTGAGGTCATTTTAAAAACAAAAGCAGAAGTCTACTGGTGAAGTGCCTAGATGCACAAAGAGGCAGGTAGTGCAGTTTTTGGAGATGGGTGCCTGCCTGTCCTCTGTTGCAAGTCAGAGACCCAAGGATTTTTTGAAAGTTTCTGGTCTTCAGCTTAGTGAGCTGCCAATGAAAAACTGGTTCTTGGAAAAGTTTTATTCAGAGTGTAGTTGTAAGTTGATGGGACAAACGTTCCTGGAGACATCAGCATCCTACTTTCACAAAAATCTTATGTGCTGAAATGACTTAAACTAGTTTAAACCTGACCCGTGTTCCATATGGAGATGAGGTAAGTGATTGTCATCACCCTTGTTTTACGGCTGCAAAGAACAGAAGTGCTGCTCACGTGTTCTGCAATACTCGGAACAGTGGGAGTCTCTGGTGCCTTGGGAGAGGGTTATTCCGCACCCGCCGTGCCGTGTTTCCAGGTGTGGGTGGAGAGAGGAGAGAAGGGCTTTGAGGAGCTGATGTCATGGCCAGTGCTGTGTGAGTAACTGTTTTCTGCAGTCCCCACAAGGTGAGGGAGCTATGTGTGAAGATTGCCTTAGTGTTGCATCATTGGAGATGGGTGTGAGTCAGTCATGAAAACCCTCTGCAGAAGGCTTTAGTGGCTAATACTGGCTTATTGGAAACAGTTGTTGAGAATAGGCCTGGTTTCAATGGGTGTTTGAAGCATCTCAAGAACGATGCTTGTGGTGCTCAGACTCCGAGTGGGGCACAAGCAGATGTGGGGCTGGGGCAGGAGGTGTTTCAGATGGAAAGGCGAGTGCCCAGAAGCAGCAGCTGAATGTAGCACAGCCATCTGACGTCTGCCTGCTGCTTCAGAACCTGTAGTCAGCTACTGGAGTGTGGCACAAGAAAGGGAAGCAGAGAAACAGAGCTGCTCCTTGCCAGGCCACGTTGAGCTCCCGGGGGAAGCTCTGCGTGACTACGCAGCAGGGCAGAGCGGTGCTGCCACCCCGGGCTCTCTGTGCAAAGGGTGCTGGTGAACCGAGGCGCTGAGGAGTTTGGCTGTCACACGGTGAGGCCATGCGGGAAGCAGTCAGCACGTCTCTGAGTGGCACTTACCCTCCCTGCCCACTCCCATCGCTGTCAGACGCTGCTGCTCCGAGCACCCCGCGCGCTTGGCTGCTTGCGGAGCGGGGCTGCCCTTTGCTTGCAGGATGCTCGCTGGCATGGCACGGCTGTGGAGAAGGACCGACTGCAGCCAGGGCTGCTGGGTTCCCAGCTGAATGCCCTGGAGCCCTCGCTCTCCTCCCTGGCTGCTGCGGGCTCCTCTGCCAGGCGTGCTGGAAGCTCTGATTCATGGGCTCTGGGATCCTCTGGCAGGCAGCAGTGTAGAAATGAGGAGTATCATTGTGTTTTATTGTGGCTTCTAAGAACGCAGTGTGTTTGTGCTTTGGGGAGCCCCAGGGGCTTTGTTTTTCACCAGGCCCAAGCTATTCTTCAGTAGAGCCTTCCCGGAGTGTGATCTAGTTCTGCCCATTAGGAGTGAGAGACGGGCCTGACTGATTTCTGCTCCCTGCTGCATAATAAATCTGATACTAAAATTAGTGCTGGGCTCCCTAGGCCATAATTCTTGCTGAGATTATAGAGAATTGTGTGTGCAGAGAGGAATTGCGGTTGTGTGTGTGTTCGGGGTTTTTTTTATAACCTTGAGTGTCCAATTTCCAGGTTTTTTACTTAACCCCCCCATCTTTTTTTTCCCCTTTCCCTCTCTTTTGGGAAGTGCTTAGCCTTTCTGTGTGTTTTGGCTATTTAAGCCTCTGTCACTGCAGGCAGATGAGTTCCTTGGGAGCTCTTCTGAAGGTTTTGTAATTGAGTCTTTTACCACGGCGACAGGATATTATTAACCTTCAGTAAAGCAATTTATTTCATACTCCTTTGTGGGGATAAGCCTTTTTTCCCCCAGGAAAATATGTGTGTGGAAAGGGTTTTACGTACAGGGGTAGCTGGACTTGCAGCAGTGATTATGATTTAAAAAAAAAAAGAAAATTTACATGAAAAATTTGCAGTTCTGTTTGCGTCAGTTTAAAAGAAACCTCTTGTCCTCAATGACTCCCACCTCTGCCACAGTGGGGGTTTTTTTGAAGAACATACTTTTTACCAATCACTGGCTTTGAAAACTGGTTGTATTTCATTTTAGAGCTCCAGATATTTAGCCCCTGTGAGCACTAAAACATTTTGTTTTCATCTTTGAGACGGCCTTAAAAATGAACTGAGAGCTGGGGGGAGGAGTTCCTTGCGGGATCTCCCTCTTGGCTTGGCCTTTGCCCTGAAATCAAATGCAGGCTAGTCCAGAAGTCGTTAAAGATTGGATAGCTCCTAGAATAGCAATTTCCAGCAAAGGAGCAGGAATGCTGGATGAGTGGCCAGCCTGGCTGAATAACTCTTATTTTCTTTTGAGCGTGGTGACAAAGGCACCGGTCTGGGATTCAGGGGGTCTGGGCTGGTCTGTTACAGGCTGTTGTGTCACCTCACCTCCTTGCACCTAAATACTTATTTTAAAAAGAGGATGAGAATATTTCTTTTCTCTGTGTCTAGTTAGACTTTGCTTTTTACTTCAGTAGCCTGTTAAACTTTAAAAAGAAAAAAAAAGAAAAAGAGCAATGTGCTTGTCCTGGTTTGTGTCTTGAAAACTCTGCCCTGTCACAGAGCCTGCTGCCGGAGGAGTTCTCTGTCCCTTTGCAGTACCAATGTGCTCTTTTAGCAATTACATTAGGTAAAGAGGCGGTGTTATTGCCACATTATACAAGAGAGCTTGGATGAGAGTTGAAGTGCTTTGTCCAGAGCTTTCCGTTTATGAAGACGCTCGCATCTCCTGGCGCCGTTTGCAGGCTTTAATTGCAGAGTCATCCGTTTTCCTGCACTGTGCCTCTTTAGCACGCTGAGCTGCTTCTGCCTTGCTGGCGAGACGGGCACCCTAGAGGAAGTGTTTTGGGGTGTGAGGCTTTTGGTGACCTTAGTTAGGTCTGTCCTCCAGAACCACGGCCTCCCAAGCTGATCTTCCTGCACTCTGCCACTTTCTGATTTTCCGGATGCATTTGGCTGCTTTTAG
>VWZY01007293.1:6780-17984 GCA_013399075.1 Chloroceryle aenea | reverse complement strand
ACTTCTTAGGTTGTCCTTTGGCAGTCCCATCCCTTTTCCTTTAGGTGAGCTTTTCCCCAGGCTCTGTCAAAGTTGTTGCTCTTGACCTGGGCGGTGCTCGCCCTTTGCTTTGAGCGCGGGCTGAAGGTCTGCTCTGCAGAGCATCGCCTGCTCGGTGGCCTGGCGTTGAGCAGAGGTGCTGTGCCTGGTACGTGTCTCAGTGCCAGGAGGGAGGAAGGGCTGCTGGCCCCTCGCAGTGCCCCTGCTAGCTCTGCCATCTCAGGGGNTGTTTTGGGGTGTGAGGCTTTTGGTGACCTTAGTTAGGTCTGTCCTAACTGTCTGAGGTTACACCACGGGACGGAGCGGAGAGCAGGGCAGCTGCCGAAAGGATGCTGTGAGTCTCGGGTTGGCAGGCAGGCTGCTTTCTCTAGGGTGTCCCGCTGGGAGAAGGTGCTGGTGGTGAACATGTTCTGCTGGGAAGAACTGCCGGCGCTTTGTGCGCACCGTCCTTCGGCAGCGCATGGGTTTGCGGAGCAGACTCCCCCCTCCTTTGAGGTTCTCTATCTTTTGTTGATAGCAGTGAACTGAGACTTAGGAAAACAAAGATAAATGCTGCAACCTTGCTTTTATACTGCAGCCTTCAAAGGCCGTCAGTTCAGTGTGCTGCTCTATCTTCTGGCTCTCCAAGGGCAGTTCTGCTCTAGGGAAATGGGGGCTTCTCCAGAGCCTGCCCTCCTCTTGATGCCTCTGGTGGCTGGTTGGTGCTCGGCTCCCTCGGGAAAGGGCACTTTCCTGTGTGGTCCTTCAACCTCTGCTCAAATTCTGGAGACGTGTTAAGTGCAATGGCACATTTTTGTTATTGAAAGACTTTTTGGCCCTTCCGCATGCTGGCTTTGTAAAACTTTGCAGCTGGTAGATTTATTCTTATGTCTTCAACCGGAGAACCTTTCTATTTTAAAAAATGCTTGGAAGTACCTTCCCCCTGCCTTATTTTTACTACAACTGTTGTTGTAAATGAGTCCCACAATCTACAAAATTCCTGTGTGTTTTTTTTTTTTTTCTTCTTTAGAGCTTCCCCACCAGAGTTTTAATTAAAATATTGTGAAAGGCAGTCATTGAAAATGAGAAACCTTTTGAGTGGAAGGCACCCTGATTTCCCTCCGCGGAGCTTTTTGTCACCATAGAGATGAAAAGAGAAGCTCAAAATTGCACTTTCCCCTTGTGCGTTGCTACCGAGGGGCCGTGGCTGCAGGTAGCAGCTGTGCTGGGAGGGCTGGGGGGGCCTGCCTGGGGCTGCAGGCTTTAACTCTTTGCAGGCCATGGGCCTTGGATCGGGGTTTCCTTCCCCGGTGGAAGCGACTCTTCTGGGTTTATTATTCCCTTTTAATTTCCTGTACTTCAGGGCTGGAATTTATCTAGGCTGGCAAAGGGAAGGAGCGAAGGCGCCTGTCCTTTTGTCTCGATAAAGCACAGCTAAGGAACTTTCTGCGCGGCGGGGCCTGTTGGGCCTGCACGGAGCGGGCTGTGCGTCGCCGCGTTGTTCCCAAGGTGTTCGTGCAGAAAGCTGGTTAAGGGATGGGTGGTGACATCTTACTCGGAATTTTAATTTTATCCTTTCTGTGTAAATCAGAACTTCCCTCGCTGCTCTCCAGCAGGGTTCAAGCCTGTCTGGTTTGCACCTAACAGCTGAATGTCAGGGCCTTTTCTCTGTTTGTTTTTATTTAAAATAAATGGGTTAAGGTTTTCTCCTTTTCTTTCAGTGACCCCCCCCCCGGAAGTGTAGGGATTAGTAAACCAAAAATACCCACCAAGTGATAAAACTGCTGCGATACAGTTTCAAAGACAGCCACACAAACTGAAGATTACGGGAGGGTACGTGACGCTGGGCAGTGTTCTGCTTTTAATCATTTTAAAAACAAATTTTTCTCCCTAATTCTATTAAAAGAGAGTGAAGATCAGGCTCAAGTGGATTCTTGGCACAAACATCTCAGACAAATGAAAGTAAAATGTATATTCAAACTGTCTGCTGTTGTGTACTTTACACCATACCTGCCTTTGTGCCTGATCTCAAACGGACGTAGGGGTTTAATTTTAAGCCGTTTGAGCGAGACCCGTTGTGTTTAAACTTCCAGATAGAACATGCACATACCCCGTGTAACGGCATTATTAATAGGGAGTATTACTAAATTGTAATTTGCAAATTAATGGTTTAACTCTGCGATTAAATATACAGCTGTGTTCTTGTGTAATGTTACAAGACAAAATTAGATCAAGTATTTAAAACCAGAAGGCCCTCATCCAAAAGCAGCCAGTGTCTTCCCAGGGGCCTCGCTAAGCTTCGCAGTTGGCCCTTTCCACCCTGCAGAGAGGGTGCAGGCTGTGACACCAGCAAATTACTCCGGCGTGTGTGTGCCCTCAAGGTTGGGCTGTTAATGTCCGAGTGCCCAAGGTACCGATGTATTCGGAGCAAAACAGTAACACTTCTTGTTTCTGGCAGTGGTAGTGACTAGGGCTGTGTACCTGGTGCTTGGGTTCAGGGTGTACCTGGCAGCTGATCCAGGCGATGCTCTTGTGTAGCTGTATTTGAGTCCTTGCAAAATTCCGTGTTAATTTTGAAGCGAGACAGTATTTGGGAGCTGGGCTCGGCTCTGATGCAGTTTGCCCTTGTGCTTTCCTTGGCTGTTGCTAATAAGAAGTGCTGGCCTAAATCAGTGTCTTGGAGAATCATCGATTCGCTAATTGCAGATAATCAAGTCCCTGCTCCCTGCTCACGCTGAGACCACTTTTGTTTTCTGCCATTCCGCCAGGATTCGAGCAGCGTCTTCCAGCCTTTGACGTAACCAATAAAGTGGGTTTTGAGCTCTTGTGTTGTTAATTCTCAGAGGTGACAAAGTTATTGGTATTCAGGCTTGATAAACAAGCAGCTATTTTACCACTGACCTTTCCCTCCGAGCGGAGAGGCGAAGGTCAAGGCTTGCCGGCCGAGTTGGGGGAAAGGGGGGTGCTTGGAGGCACGGACTTTGGCAGCACTTGCCTCAAGTTAGTGCAGTCCTAAGCAGTTGTCTGGCTGCAGCAGTCTGTGGAAATTATTCTGAACACACGCTGTAGCTGCAGCTTATTTTATTTTATTATTTAAGATGTGCTTCTTTCTGCTTCCGAGTTCAGTTAGGGAGGGAGCTGCTGTGTGCTGTAGGTTTTGCAGATTATGTTCAAAATGAAGCAGAGGCTGGTGGAAATATCCCTGTCCTGCAGCTAGCAAGGTGAGGAGAGGGGGCGGCCGCTGCTCTGTGGTGGCTTCTCCTGAGGGTCCTGTCCCACTGGCGTGCAGGTTGTGCATAGGTGCTCTGCTCCATGCTCTCCATGTGTCCACTTCAGCAAACCACCCCGGGCACATCGGGCCTCTCTTCATTCCCTGCCTGGATTGAGACTTGCTGAAGGATGTGGAAAGAGGGGCAAGAGGTGCTAGTGGCTGGCAAGCTTTTCTAAGGGTTTCATCTAGAACAGCAGTTGATCCCAGACCATGAAAAACCCAGGAGGAGCTAAGAGCCCTTCTGATGCCCCATTAGCTAGTGGGCATGCATTATTCTCTTTGTATGTGTTGGTCTTCTGGGTCAAGGAGAGCAGGGCAAATCCTCTTAAACTCCCCTGGCTTTGCTTTGCAGGTGGAGAAGCTGAGCGTATTGCCTTGTCTGGAGCGTTGTGCAAAAATAATGAGGGTTTCTCGTTCTGCCCATCGGGCTGAGGCTGTGTGCAGGGCAGCGCGTGCCTCCGAGGTGGTGGAACAGGTTGCCTTTTTCCAGTGCTTACCGGAGGGATTTGCGAGCAGGGGATAGTGTTCAAATGTCAGAGCAGAACCAACTTCATCCCCGGCGCTTCGCTCGCTGGCCGCATAGACCGTGTGCTAGCGGACCTCGCAGCGGAGGAGGGAATAATGCGGCACGTGTTTGTGGTGCACAAAGAGGATGCCAGTTGCGTGCATCTCAGGAGTGCTTGGGGACGCTGAGCCCGGGCCCCTGTGGAGCCAGTTGTCGGCCACGCTGCCGCTTTAAAGCCGAAGCAGAGGAACAGATGATCACTGGACAGCTTAGGTTACATAATCTCTTTTGGGTTTAATGTCAGGCCTCCCTGAGCCCCATCCAGTGCCAGCTTCCAATCTGGCTCGTAATACTGCTGAATGTCCTTTTAATTTCTTTTATTAATAGTTCTCTTACTGTAGTGTGCCCTCTCCCTGGCTTTGTGTGGTATGCATGCCTCGGAGTCCATTCCGTTGAGCTCTCTGCTGCCCCTGCTTCCTGCTCCTCTGCCCGCCCTGAGCGTTTCTCAGGAGTCTTCTCTGCTCGTTCCAGAGGCGATTTTGAGAAGTGTTTTGGGGAGGGAAGCAGCAGAGCTGGCCAGGGATGGGGCTTGCATGAGGACTTGGCTCTTTCCATTCATGAATGAGGCTGCGTGGGAGAGGAGAGTCCCAGTTAGAGAATACCAGCACAGTGGTGGTTCATATCCTGAGCCTTTACCTGGGCAGCTCTGGCTCTGCCTGTATAGAGTCCTGCTCTCTGCAAGCACAGATCTATCAAATGGACTAAAGTGTTTTGAAATTTAGCTTGCTCGGTTCTGAAAGGACTCTTTGGCTTCTGCATTCAGCTTTTAATTTTTGTAAATAAATTCAGGCTCTTCAGTTTTTCTCTGCTCTCTTGGATGTGGTAAAGACCAGCAGTTCTGTGGAGGCAGAGCAGCCGTGGTTCTGAGTGCTGAAGGGTTGTGTGGTTCGGGGTGCTGGTGCTTTTTCCCTTCATCCCTAGCTCCTTAAGTCGGTGCCTTCTGAGTTTCCTCCACCCCTGTGAGGACTGTCACCAATGTCTTGTACGTGTCCTGGTGGCCGGCACCTTTCTGAAAGCCCTGGCACCGCTCATCTCAATGTTGGCCCCTATTTCTGTTTAAAAGAATAACACAACTGAACCCAAATTGTATATGCATGTACATACCTTTGCAGAGGGGAGAAGGAACAGGGATGCTATTTCAGATCCAAGCCTGGGAATCACATGGAAACTGCAAAATATGTGTGTTTAGAGTGGACTTGTGACTGAGCAGCAACCTCAAGCGCTCGGAATACTTTTGTATTCCCCGAGACAGCTTCTCTTCCATTAGCTGTTGCATAACGTTCTCACGTCAGCTAAAGCAGTTGAACAATATTTCAAGGAAAGTATTTAATGCATTGTGAACATCAGTGCATTGTAGCAACTGTTTAAAGAAATAATAATAATAATAAACCTGTGAGGAGCAGAGAGCTCTACAGGGAGACTGCTTCCCGACTGGCAGCACGCTGAGCCACGGTACAGGGCTCTCAGCTCTTTAGTTTCCTTTAACTTCCCCGGTCTTTGATTCACTTTTGCTGCCTTAAGTGATGGCTTAGCTAGGAGGGAGGCAGGAGCTGGGTGAGGCACAGAAGAAAAGTAGGGAGGTGGGCAGGACGGGCGTGTGAGTTTCTTATGCAAACATTTTGCAAAGCAGGTGCTGCCCTCGCTACCTTGTATGCTGGTAGCTAGTACTTCCTAACCTCTGATGGTGAGCAAATCATGAAGCAAAACTGATAATGCCTTCACCATCTTGACTGGGAGCCAAATGGTGTAAAATCCAGTGTGTCTGTGTCAAAAAAAACACCAAAAACAAACCCAGAAAGAAAAAAAAATGTAAAGTACTGGTAATAGCTGCTGGTGGTTGCTGGAGTGGTGGTTTGGAGTCTGATCCCAAGGTAAGTCTCTAGATGGTGTTCAGAGATGGTTTATGGCATAGCTGGGTAGGACAGCGTTATTTCACCGCGTAACATGAAGTGGAAAGAATCCAGGACTCTTCCGTTTCCTTTAATTTATTTATTTTTAATTTATGGTCTTAACATTTTGGCTGTGTCACTTCACTGGCTGATATATGCAAATAGAAGTCAAGACTGAGATGTGCGGGGAACATTAATTTTATTTTGAATATAAATATATGTATGAACATGCACACGTAATGGATGCCAGAATCTCTTACATATTTGTGTTTGTTCAAGTGTACAAGAAATGTGATTGACGCCATGGAAAAAGGGAGCAAGCAAAATGAGTTATATCTTTTGGTCCCTACACTGCTATTTCTTACTGTATCCTGGAAGAACCTTTCTACTAATGATGCTGAGCAATAAATAACACAGGGAAGATTAATAGCCGCCTATGGTAGCAAATTATAGCTGATTTATTGCCCATAATATATACAGGTGCAGCTAATTTAATTAAACACAAGACCTTTTTAATGCTGCAAAGACATCCCTCTCTAAAAGCGACTCCGCTTGTGGTGCTGCAGTAAGGCTTTAAGTGAAATAAGCAGCATTACAAGCAGAGCTCTAGTTGGTCTCATCAGCCTCTCATGTATTTGGGGGAGGGAGTATTTTTCCATAACCATTAATGCCACTTTAAGGCAACTTACCCTGTAACGAAGTCTAATTTAATATACTGATGCAAGTTACCCCGTCTTCTCTTCACCACGGAGCAGCAGCTTCCAGCAAGCAGCATATGTAGCTTGTTATTTTCTTGGCTAACTCAGCGGTGCCGTGCAGGGGACGGCTCAGCTCGGCTTGCAGGGGAGGTGGGTTGGAGCTGGTGTGGGATCTCGCCCCAGGGAAGTGCACAAATAACAAACAAGAAGTCAAGAGTTCCCTGGAGCCTCTCCATTTGGTCGTGGGTTGTCTTCTACTCATCCCTTGTCTGAGTCTGAAAAGAGGACTGCACTAGACTCTGACAGAAGAGGCTGTCCAGAGGCTCTAGGGCAGCTTGGCAGCATGCTTGCTTTTCCCATTTTTATTAAAAAACAAATTCCCTTCTCCTTTTTTCAAAGCAAAAATGAAGAAGTTGATATCTGTGTGTTTGTAAATATTACTTCAGCCTGGCTTTCAGCTGTTCCTCCTGCTCCCTGTTGTTGCAACCTGGCCTGGAGCAGAGGATGCTGAGCTGGCCCTGCAATGCCACCTTCCTCGGCTTGTGATGGGGAGTGGAATGCTTCTCCCCGCATGCCATGGGGAGGATGCTCTGCAATACTTTGCCACCATTACTTGATTATTTCTGAAAGTGTAAAAGGCTCAAGTAGCTGATTGATTAATTTTTCTCCAAGTTTTTCTTCCCTCCGTTGCCTTCATTTGAAATACGCAATCAGTGAGGAAAATGTATTAGGAATAGATGTGTGTGCATATGAATGCTTAATTTTTTTCTAATTCAGGCATTCATGGGGGCACATGTATCCTGATGTGCTGAGCAGAGCCCTTCCAGCACTTGCTGGAGACAGATGAGTGAGTCTGGTGTGGTTTTTTTCTTCGTCAGTACTACAGCTTCTGTGTTCTGAAGCAGTTGCTGTTGATGCCACTCGGGGAGCATGAGGAGTGTCCATGGGTGTGAGTGGAGGGGGGTGCATGCAAAGCCTGGTATCTCCTCGCACAAATATCTGCTTGACCTTTTTATCCCTCACCACTGGGAAGAAATCCAGCAGCTCTTTGTCATAAATCTTTCCAGCCCGTTTGCTTTGCTCCAGCACTTCAGTTGGTCACAGTTAAGGCTTCCGGTTTTAGGTTTAAACAGATATTTGTTGTCAGAAGCTGGTGGGGGAAGGATGGAGAGATGCAGGATCTCCAGCACGCATGCTGGGGTTAAGAAGAGGAGTGGGAGGTGGCTCTACACACCCTGAGTACCGCTGAGCAGGGGCCGTGCTCGGTAGGGAGTGAGTTACCTGGGGCTGTGCTTCCCAAGCCTAGTGACCCAGGTCGTGTGAATTAGGGTGTAGGAGGAAGGATGGCCCCGGAGACACCTGTACTGCAAATTGTCACAATATGCTATTTTAAATACCTTTCCAAAATAAGTGGAATCCCCAAGCAGAAGGAAAGAAAAGCTCTCTCCTAGGTGTTCTCCTGGACGTGTTACAGAGTTCCCCGTGTCTGGTGTATCTGGTGGCATTTGCAGAGCGCTTGCGTTGGGGGCAGATGAGTAAAGGCAAATGGATTTGATTTTAATAGACCAGAATTAGGTCTTTTCCCATGGTTGTCCAAACTTTAACATAGCTGATGGCAAGTACCAAGTCCAGTGGCTTGGCTGTATGAAAGCAGCTGCTTTGTTGGTTGATGTGGTGATTCTGTCAGAAAATTTCTGATTTTTTTTTTTTCCAATTCTTTTCTGCGCAGTCCTGACTTTCTGCGTGCTCTCTGGATGAGCATCTCCATGCCTCAGTTTCTTATCTGTTTAATGGGTAGAGTAACAATTAATCTCACGTCTCAAGGATTCTGTTGTGAAGTGCTTTTGAGAAATCTGGGCTGAAATGTCACGTTTGATAAGGCTGCTTGAGAGCTTCCCTGAAAACTACTTTTAATCCAAATAATGTTTGATGATAAAATACAGCAAAATGTATTGCCTTCTGTCTTCTGCCCTTCTCTGCGCTCGCTGTTCCTGTCAGGATGGGGAAGGGAGCTGAGAACTGCAGCCAGAACCGGAGCATTTTTTGGAAACCTGTACAGTTGTATTTTTGGCAGAGAGGGGAGAATTAGCGGAAAGTTTTCCCGAGAGTGGAATTTCTAACTTTATGTCCTAATTTGCCATGGAAAAATTAACGTTGCGTTCTAACAAGGTCCAGTATTTGCCCTTCTGTCCCGTACTGGTGGTTCTTGTACTTGCAGTTCCGATTGTGTTCCTCAGCTGGTACTTCAGGAAGCGTGTTTGTCTTTGAGCGTGTCTGGTGACTCAGAGACGCGGCTCCTTAGCATCTGGTGTGCGTAATTGTCATTATTAATCTGCCCCATGCCAATCTGTCTTCAGAGGAGCGGCGGGAGGAAGGGGAGGTGTTGCATGGCTGGGTGTACAGCCCCGTGCCTTGTCCTACAGAGAGATGTGACTCCAGGAAAGGTTAGCAAGGAGCTGGGCTTGCCTGATGTTCTTTCACTGCCTCCAGTAGTGCTCGATGGACGCTGCTGATGTTTTTAAATCGCGTTCAGGGCATGACTGTACGTGGAATGATTGAAGTAGGAGTCTGAAGGGAAGCAGCTCTGTGGATGAAATAGTGGCAGGGCTGTTGTTAATTTATGCTTCTCCTCTTGCTGTCTTGGACTGCAGTGGGGAACTGTTGGGCTGAGCGGCTGCCCACGCGCACGGGCTCTTCGGAAACTGCCGTGAGGTGTACTGGATCCCACTGGCTTCTCCTAAGAGCTGCTTAGCTCTCGTGTAAGCCTGTGTGGGTCTCTTAGCAAGCCCCTGCACGTTGGTAAGCGCGCACTGATGGGTGGCTCTGCCCAGTTCCACGGCTCTACAGAAGAGTTAATTGCTAAAGCAGCTGGAATCGGCGCCCTGCCTGCGTTCGGACATTGTTAGCCAATGCGACCATGTTCTAATTATGTAATGCTTCTATTTTTGATGTTGTGGGTTGAGTGTGTTGTAAGCTAATATCTCGCTTTAGAGTTCAGAGTCAGAGATTCATTGGAACCAGATACAACTTGGCATTATCTCCAGAGCTTTCTGCATTTTCATTTTGAAACACAGTTGAATGAAATCTCCCACGATAAAAGTCCATTCTTTCCTCTCGGGTTGGTGTGAGGGTTCTGCTTTCCTGTGCTCTAGCCACGAGGTGGGCAATGTATTAGTCTTAAAAAGATGTTTTTCCCTGAGCCCAGACACTCTTACAACGCCGGTTCTTACGGGAAGGCTTGAAACACTTCTTCTGCTTTCTATCTTTAGTGCTCTAACTCTCGCTTACCAGTTCACATAATCACAGGCTTTTCCTTCCTTCTCCTTGCTCATCAAACTTGACTGTCTGCTTAATGCCCTTTCTAGGTTGTGGGTTTTTTTTTTCTGACATGGTGATTTATTTATTTTTTTGTCATTGCTTCCCTAACAGCAATTTGTTGCCTTTGGCTTTATAATAAAATGGGGTAATGAATAGTGTATGGCTGAGAGCATGTACTTTAAAATAAGTTGAACTAGAAATAGGTATTTTTTTAATTATTATTAAAAATACCCCTTTTTTTGTCATTCCTTTTGTTTTCAGCAAAGGACACATTCTGCTTTAGCAATTTTATCGTATGTGTGCTGTCGTAATTTACATAAATGAATTTTAAATACAGTTATAAGCTGTGGGAAGATGTTATTGTCTCTGCACAATGAATGTGGAGATTTATGCTGTGCATACATCTTGTGTTAGATTAACATTTGTTCCCTTGTCTCTGTTGGATAGTGTCGTGATGGAGTCTTGCAATCTTTACATAGGTACTTCTGGAGCTTATTTCAAATAGCATTTGAATTCTTCTTCTTTCAGTCCATTCATTTCATGTAAATATGCCTTTGGGATATTTCATGTAAATAGGCTTTTTTGACTGGATGCTGATGACACTGACAGAAATAACAGAACTTGTGTTAGCAGCCAGGTGGGAGCTGCTGTGGAAGCCCTTCCACCCCCAGATAGAAACAGTTCCCGTTTTTGCCAAGGTTGGCGTGTGCCGAAGTCAAGCGCTTGAGCTGTTCCAGTGAAGTCGGTCCAACCATGTGCACAACTTCTGTTGCTTTGATGGATTGGGACCTTTGTCACAGAAATTTTCTGCCGTGTTTGTCTGTCTTTTGTCCAAAGCCATCAGCGACAGAAGTCGGTTTGGCTCCTGCCAGGATTACTACAGTCCTCAGCAATACTGCTTGTGACCTGAAATCAGAGAGGGTTTTCGTGTGCTGAGGTGGAAGCCTTACCCCAGAAGGTGCTGGGTGTGCACAGCCCTCTTCTGGGTGAAGCCTCAAGCACGCTACAGCCGTGCTCTGTATGCCCTGGGGGGTGATGGCAGAGTTTTAAATGAAATTACAGCAGTTTGGACTGAGGGTCTGCTCTCTTCCACCCTTTCCAATTCTTGGTTTTCCTTCAAGGGGAAAACAACCTGCAAACAGGCTGTTTGCAAATTCTGCAAATTCTTACTCAAGACAAGGTGATGAGGAGGTCAAGGTAGGGAAGCATACCATGAAAGAGAGGACTTCTTTTTGCTGAAGATCTGGGTTTGGACAGGATGGCCACGTGCACCAAAATGAGCAAGAGAACCTTTCCCAAGCGGTCCGGGGAGGAAAGCTAACGGCTGCAGCAAGGCTGCTTGCTGAATCACCAGATCCAAGCCTCTGGTAAAGGCTCTTGTGGGGGCCGTTAGCCCGCGTGTCGTGGGGGGGGGGGATAACAATGGGACGTGGTGCTGGTGGTGC
>VWZY01007282.1:60293-94574 GCA_013399075.1 Chloroceryle aenea | reverse complement strand
CCCATTTCCATTTGTACAGCTCCCGCGCACAGAGACCTGCAACACAGGCATGAGAGAAGCCACCAGACAGGACCTGGCATCCCAGGGCAGAGGTAAGAGCCTGAAGCTGGTAGCTGTAGTAGACACAGCTGGGAGGGAAGCAGATGTGTTCTGGGGAGATGGGTCTGTGGCCTCGCGGCTGAAAGGATGGAGGAGGTTCCAGGGTGCACCTGATCCAGCAGACTGCTGGAGTGAGCAGCAAGGCTGGGCTGATCTGAGAAAAGGCTTCAAAACGCTGAACAGCTGGGAAATACTGCATCTGAAAACAGGGATTTTTGCTATAGATTGCCAAATGGGGTTGGAATTTGCGCCCCATCAAACAAGGGAAGAATTTAGTGGGGAGGTGTCAGACCTGACTGGTTAATAGCTGCTGCAACAGGGTGTTAGGAGTAAGCAGGGATGTTTGGAAGGAGTGATGTGTGAAGAAAGCTCTGCTTTGGGGACAAGGAGGTGAGAGGAAAAGTGGTAAAAAGAGGCAGGAAAGAGGTGAGAGCTGGTATCAATGACTTTGAGAGAGATGAGAGTAAGGAAAGAAAGCAAAAGTGAGAATACTGCATAGTGAAGAAGGACTGGACATGAAGTACAGTGTGGGGATGGTCCTCAAGTGAAGTAAATACCTTACTTTGGTTTTGGGAATGTGGAACTCAAAGAGGGGGGGTGTCTGGTGAATGGAAGTGAGGGGTTCAAACACCAAGGCAAGTTGTGGGGGGAGTTTTAAAGCAATGCCACATGAAATCACGGAAACGGTAGCGAGAGTTTGTGTAATTTACCTGGTGTTGGCATCCTGTGACTGGAAACCAGTAAAGGCAGAACTTGTCTATAAGGAAGTAAAAGCTAAAAACTGAACACAAACATCCAGGGACATGACACTCCCCCCCTAGCTGGAGAGTTTTGTCCATACCCACGTCTGCAGGAGGGAGAAGGACACGCTACACCACATGCACACAACCCTCCCCATCCGAGAGGAGATGAACCACACCAACTCTGCCTCTTCATCGGCTCCAAATCTACTGTATTTGCAGGAACTCAGTCAGGAGTTGCATTGACTGACCTTGGGAGCCACACCCAGAGCCCCATGGGGAATCCAGCCCGTCTCCGTCTCTCCTATCACATGTGATTGATACCTTTCTCAGCCCTGCTCCTGGGTGCTCCCGCCCCTTGCCGTTGTGT
This sequence comes from Chloroceryle aenea, assembly GCA_013399075.1. Classification (NCBI taxonomy): domain Eukaryota; kingdom Metazoa; phylum Chordata; class Aves; order Coraciiformes; family Cerylidae; genus Chloroceryle; species Chloroceryle aenea. Next base: position 93,365 of record VWZY01007282.1, on the reverse strand, counting down.
TATATAAATGAATGGCTGTTGGTGTTGGTTGATATTTAATGGAGTCCATGTAATAGTCTGCACTCATTTACTTACCTGAACAGTCTTAGTACCCAGCCTGGGAAAGTTATCTTGGCTTCTTTAAGCTTTTTCACCATTAGCAATAAACATTTTACAGTCTTGGCAAGCTGAGGCTGAGAAGAGAGCATGACTTCAAACAGCATTGCTCGCAGAGAATGCTTTAAACTGATATTAAATCACTAAACTGTGCAAACATAACAGTCCTGTAATAAAGATAATCTCTGTGCAGTTCAGGCCAAGAGGGGCTCTGGTCCTGGGGGTGCAGGTAGAGCCTCTGGGCCCCACAGATTACCCAACCCTTTTGGGTAGCTCAGCATCAGAGCAGAGCCACTAGTGCCCTAGTGCTGGGTGAGCTCCGCTTGTGCGTGGGGCCGTGTTGTGACTCTGCTCGAGCTGCTTGGATCGCACCAGTCCAGCAGTGTGGAAAGGGCTGTAGGGGAGCAGCAGCTCCCAGGAATCCCCCCCATGCAGGGCCACACCAGGCTGCTGTGAGCCTGCTCTGGACACGGTGCCTGGCCTGCAGGGCTCTTGGCTGTGATATAATCCAACAGCTATTCCTCTGTGCTCAAAGAGTGAAGTGACTTAAGAAAATATGCCCTAAATTACCATAACTATCATGGTCTCAAAGCCTGAGAGAGTACATCCCCCAGGCCAGGCTGCCATGCCAGTCACAGTGTGAGGAGGGGATCTCACAGATGACAGCCTTGATTGTGAGCAGCAGGCTGTGCAGCAGAGGCCTACCCCTGCCCACACACATATGGCAGACCAGAGCCACATGCAAAGCTATGGAAACGGGCACTAATATGCAAATGCACACAAATGTGTAGCATCAGCTGCCGAAGCAGCTGCACACCAGCAGGCACCCCCCACCCAGGCACGTGGAGTTGTGCTAATGTGCAGTTAGACCACCAGGAAGCCAAGTGTGTGATGCAAGGCAGGCACGAAGCCGTACCCAGCCCAGGCTCTCAGGGAAGATGTCCCATCCCCCTGGCTTTACAGACTGCCAAGACCAGCAATGTTTTTGCAAAAGCTTGGTTAGGAATGTGCTTGGCAGGACCTCTGAATGTTTTAAATATTGCAGGATTTCTGTAGTTTAATTTTATAGAATCATAGAATAGTTTGGGTTTGGAGGGACCTTTCAAGGTCATCGAGTCCAACCCCAATTCACTCTGAACTGACACAGTGTTTTCCCAGCCTTTCATTGTGTTTTGTGGTGCCCTTGCACACTGGAAGCACTGGAAAGCAGATGTCTCCACAGTAGGATGGGTCCCTAGTGGGATTAACCCTCAGGGGGCTGCCAAGGTGCTGCTCAGGGACCTGTGCTCCTTGTCAGACCCTTCAGGGCAATGGCTGCAGTGCTGATGAGTGTGTTAGAGCAGAAGTACTTGGGCTTGCTCCTGTGGGAACCCAGTTGGTAAATGGTGTAGAATGCTTTGCAGGGGCAGAATGAGGGAAGTGCTGGGGCTCCCTGCATTGGACTGGGTGCGTTTGCTCTCAGAGCTTTCAACCCAGTGTCAGTCAAAGGCCACTATATCAATGGGGAAGAGTGGAGCAGGGTTGGGTGTTGGAGTAACCCCTCAGCAGTGTCTCAGGCACTTGCACAGCCTTGGGTTGAAGGAATGGTGGGCTGTGAGAAGAGGAGAGGAGCTGCACACAGGAAAGAATTGGATTTCAATGGAAATGTAAGAGCCTGCGGTGCTGGAGCTGTCTCCACTGCCTCCTCCATGGGCATGCAGCACAGCAGGTCACCAGTGTGCTCCCCCAGGGGAGGATCCCACTCTAATCCCACACCTTAAGGTATTTTTAAGAGAGGGCTAAAAAACACCTAGAAGTGAAGATCCCAATGGTTGCCCTTTATCAGTGCCAGAAGTGCTGTCCGGAGTCAGGGATTCTGGGTCTGATATTAAGGTTTCTCTTTGATGCTTCCGCCTCAAACATTTTTCCCAGTTGCTTGCCATCTTAGCTGGAATGTGAGATGGGGAACTCCATGTCTCTTTAGATGGATCTTTAAGGCTTTGTATCCTCTGCATATCGGCTCTGGGTGGATCCTAGGGTATGCACGAACCAGTGTGCTCCACGCTGGTGGTTAATGGTAATACTGACCCTTTGGCAGGCTTAATTAATGGGTGTCTTTAAGACACAGCAAAGTTTTGGAGAGTTCTGGAGAGGAACAGAGAAGTGTATTATTGAATTACTTTATTGTAATGACTTTCCCAGTCACTGAGGGGGAACATGTCATGTTCCAGCCAGTGGAACACCTGGGTTGGCAGCCGCAGTGAGGAATTCCTGTCCAACTCACAATGCTTTCTGCTGGAGGTGTCTACCCAGGCATGTCCCTCAGGCAACTCTCACACTGTTGATCACACCCATAGCAGTTTCTAGAAGGAGGTAGAGAATCACAACAGCTCAGACTGGAGTCTGCCCAGACCAGAGTCATCTGCTGTGGGATTCCCCCAGTCTCAGAAGGGCTCCCTGGTCTTTGTGTGTCCATCGAGTCACAAGGGACTGCAGGTCCCAGCCAGGCAGAGCTGCCAGGTGTGAGGGACTGAAATGGAGCGTGGGCAGCAGAGCCCAGTGGTTTGCATGGCCTGTATCTTCTGCAACTGATCTCCCAAGTTAGGGGTGTCTCAGCTCTTTGTGAGCTGATGAAGCAGCCACAACCAGGCAGGCCTGGCATCGCTCCAGGTCAACATCAGAAGAAGCCTTGGAAATATAGTTCCCAAAGCACCTTCCTTCCCAAGATCCAGGTTAGACTCAGAGCTCTTCTCCCTCTGGGCTTGAACTGGGAGTGCTCTGCTGAGTCCAGCAGCCCCTTCTGTCCTACACAGGACACTGAACTGGAGGACGTGACTGCAGTCTTGTTTATGCCAAGCTCTCCTGCTCCCTCCGCACCTCACAAAGCTGACAGGATATTGCCGTTTTTATTGGCCTGGCTGATGATTTTTCAGGTGCTAGGTGTGTCTGTGATTTTCAGGGTCACACCTCAATTAGGAATGGGGAGAGGGATTTTAAACATACCCACACCTTACCCTTCCTCCTCCAGCTTTTCTTTTTGGAAAGGGGGTGCGCAGTGTGAGCCCGAATTTCCAAACTGGTTGGTGATATTTGTACTCAGCCTGGAGGGACTCGGCCAGGCTGGCACTCAGATCTGCCTGGCTCAGCAGTGCCACGTTGCTGAGCTGTGCCTGCTGCTCTTTCTTGTTCCTGACTATCTGTGCCTCAGTGTGCACTTGCAAGTTTAATAGCAGCAATAGTTGCTTTTTTCAGAGAAGATATGCAGGCCATAAAACCCGTTTGCCTTTTTTTTTCCTTTCTTCCACTGGGATATGAAAGCTGTGGAAAAGGCTCCAAAGCCTGCTGGCAATTTCAGATGGAGGTTATATAAGAAATATGAAAAGAATGTGTTTCATAGTGGCCAGAGGACCTAAAAATACCACTTTCACAGATCTTTGCTTGGACCTTGTGAAAAGATGTCACAGATGGAGATACTGCTTTCCAGGAAATCATCCTTGGTCTAGGTTGCAAGCACAGAAGAGGACAGCAAAAATCTGTGTCCAAAACCAACATAAGGACATTGTGTCTTAAAAGGCTGATACTATCTGTCCTTACAGCAGCCATCTCCTCTGACATGGAACATTGCCCGTGGGCTCCAGGGAGCCCAGCGGGATAAAACACAGCTCACAAGTGGCAAGATCAGTGTCTCAGGGTGATTTCCAGGCTGGAGTGACAAAAGAAGTGAAGGTTCTGATTGAGGAGGCCAGTTAAGGACAAAGTTGTCTTTGCAGCAGTTTGTGGCTTTTTTTTTTCCCAAGTGAGATGAATCCATCAATAAGAAACCTCCCGTAGGGACTGCAATGATTTGATTTAAGATTAACCAGGTAAAGGGCAACCTTGATAGAGCAATTCATGGGGAGGAATCCAGGAGAATTTATTACCTCAAAGATTTGATATTACATATATGGAGGTTTTAGGGCATATACCCAGGTAAAACCACCTGTGAGTCACAGGGTTCCTGTGGCAGCAGAAGATTCCTGGGTTTTAGTCTACACTAAAGAGAAGGAACTAACTCATTTTCTTTCTTGTGACTGATATAAGTGTGACTGATATAACTTGTTTTCTTGTGACTGATACAACTGTGTGTGTGCTGAGAGAACACATGTCCTGTGACTACCTTTGGGGACCACGTTCAGGCATTTGGTGATGGTGTCAGGTCTCTGGATCATCACGGGTGCACAGATGTTGTAACCTGAGGTCTGTCATGTTCTCCCGTGTCCTTGGCCCCAGACTGGAGGCAGGGTCTAAGTGCAGTCTCCACGTGGTCCTTCAAACGCAGTCTGAGTCTCATCTGTGCATCTCATTCCTGCTGAAAGTTTTCACCATCATGACTGTCACTGGGAGGCCACTGGATGTGCAAGTGGGATGGAAGATCAGTCTGCTCTCATCCCTTATCGCTGGGATGAGGGGGCAGGAGATGAGGGAATGTGAGGGGCATCTCCTGCAGATCAGAGCTGAAAATGCTGGATATTGTTCCTCCCCAGAAACCTGGTCTTTACAGCCATCTAGACCTCTCTCCCCACTTCCCATTATCTTCCTGGGCATGTTACAGCTGAGAGCAGGCTCCTGTGATCAGAAGAGCAGGTCATTAAGAGCCTTCTCTAATTGTCAGTGTATTTCTTCACCTTTACAACTAGTGACAAATTGACTTTCACTTTATCATCTTATTGTGCCTTGTAGGCTCAGTCTGCCTTTGGCTGCACCTGCTGCCAGCAGGAGGTTGGCTCTGCGTGAACCAAGGCAGAGCCCAAAGTAATCAGAAATTACCTTTGAAATACAAGAAGGACTTAAAAATGAACATGTTCGAGATGCTAATGATGTCTTTTGGCTTCCTTTCCTTGGCTTTCAGTGTGTGGTTACTTCAAGTCTTTAAGCTCACTGCAATCATGAAAGCAAATATTTATTCTTCATATTTGTTTTTTTTTTAATGAAAATTGGGATTGTCATTCAATCTGGTGATTCCAGCACACGTGGCTTTAGGACAGACAGCAGCTAACATAAATCTTGCCAGGAAATCTGACAGCTGGCAACAGTGTCAAACACTTGTTTGGGCTTTTTCCTCAATACCAAGATGCTTTGTGCTCAGACCAACAGGGAGATGACCCCCTTGATTTAAAATAAAACCTCCCAGAAGAAAGAAATCCATCTGTCTGGGAAAAGTTAGAAAATATTTTTCCATTTATTTCTTTTTTCCTTTTTTTTTTTTTTTGGTATGAATACAAACTCTAGTGAAGAAATATTCCTCTGTTTCCATTGGAAGGCAGTAACCAGCAAAAATTAATGTACAACATTGAGGAATATTTGGTGCAAATGGACCAAAAAGGATTCCCCACAGAGAATGTCTATGTACAGGAAAAAAAGACTGCTGCAATTGGAAAAGACAGCATGGCTATTATGTTTGGTTTTGTTTGTTTTTTTGTTTTTTTTTTTTCATTTAATCTCCCAATTATTAAATAATCAATGTGATTTACAAAATAATTTACAGAAAATGATTGGATTCATCATTGCAATAAATTACTCGGTGCGATGCCACCAGCGTTGAGGGTCGATACAATACCTGGGACACCGCCAGCGCAAGGCGAGGTGTTTCATTTTTGCATTGGAAATGAAGGGACAGACCTGCAGCTCCTCTGGCTGGGCTGGCTCAGATTCTTTCCCACCACCGACCTCTCAGCAGCCAAGGTTCCACCAGCTTCATCTTCCTGAGAAGCCAGCACCCCACATTGTCCATGGTTCTTTGGAACTGCTATTGCCTTGTGCTGCCAAAATGACTCAGGCCTGAAGTCACGCAGGGCTCTGCGAGCCCCAGCCCTGCTGGCACCCAGAGAGGCGAGCGCTGGGTGCGGGAGGGCCCCCTTCCTGGTTTCTGCTGTAAACCAAAGGTCAGCTCTGCGGGCTTCTGGCACAGGCAGGCACAGAGAAGCAGGGACTGTGGCAAGGAGGAGCAGGGCAGGTGGGGGCAGACCCCCGGCAGGCCCAAGGGGCTTGGGTGAGACAGGGTCTTTCCTTGGCCTCATTGTTCTTCTCTGCAGCACTTGAAGCACTGTGTTTTTGAGGTTGCCGCTTTCAGACCCTCTGAGGTCTGAAGGAGCCATAATGAATTCTTACCATGTTATGAAAATCTCTAAATCTGTTATCAGCTGCTCACTCTAAGTTGAAGGAGTGGCACTGGACTGGACAAGTAGATTCTATGGCATATCTTAGCATTAAAGCTGGGTCTGCACGGAGATCGTGGCTCACAATGTGCCCAGCACCTGGGCAGCCCAAGACCTTGGTCCAATCTGTGAGGCTTGAGCTCTTCTCACCCTCACAGTTCTCTCCCCCTTGGGAAGCATCCTTCTCCCTACTTCCTTCCAAACAGGCATCCAGTGGTCTTCTGGCTGCTGAGAAGCAGTAGTGGGGAGAGTGATATTTTGGGCAGTGCTGACCACCCCCAGCCTGTACGGGAGGGACCCCATCCCATTAGCTGAAATCTCCTGAATCCTATGGTCCTCCAAATCCCCAGTCCAGGTAGTGAGGAGGCAGTAAGTGGTGTAAGGGAAAGATTTGGCAGTGGTTGCCTCTCTGAGCCTTGTGGTAGGGGAGCGGTTGTGGCATGGAAATTATAAAAACCCTCAAAAAGTGGAAGGATCCAAATAGTGGAGAATCCTGGTGGGCCAGACTTTGTCCCAGTTACAGCTGAAAAGATTGGTTAGACCTGGCTGGAGGGGTTAGTGTGCTGGAGGGGTTAGTGTGCTGATGGGTGACAGCATGCAAAGACCTGGGATTGGCCAAGGCTGAGGAGCAGCTCTGCCAGAGCAAAACCCTTGTGCTTCACCTGCTGCAATGCATCAAGTTTGGGTGGACTGAGGACTGTGTGGGGGGCTGGCATGGCTGCAGGAGGGAAGCCCTCCATTCACACAGCACAAGGAATTGCTTGTTCACAGGGTCTGGTGTGTGCTCAGAGGTGTCAGTGGGAAAGAGCCAGCTGCTCTGTCCCCAGCCAGTCGCTGCAACCTGCCCGCAGAGGGAGGCAGAAATTGGGCCCTTCTTACAGGGACCAAGGGTTTCAGTAAGGCTTAGTCCTGGGACTCAGGGCTGCCCATGGCACATGCTGTCCATAGCTGCAGGAAGACAGCTTTTGGTGGTGGTGGACTAGTCCAATAAGCAAGTCTGTGTGTTTGTGCCCAGAGACCTCTGGATGGCTTCTCTTTTTCACAGTGACAGAGTCAGTTTGGTCTTTTCTCCCACACGGTCTTCTAAATGAGACCAGTCAGTCTGCAGGTTGCTAGATGACCTCCTGTTTTGTGATGGTGGGTTGTGGGATGGAGGTGGGCTGCTTTGCCACGGTTGCAATGGCTCCGGGAAGGAGCTTGTATTGCTCTGGTCCTGAGCCTGCAGGGGGAGATGGCTGTGGAGTTTCTGGAGTAGCTACAGAGAGAGAAACAAAATTAGAAGAGAGTCTCTTGGACCTGACAGCACTGACATCTCTCCTGTTACATGAGGCTCAGGTGTAAGCAAGGCAGAGGCTCTGCAGTAAAGCCGTAGCTCCTAATGGCTTCTGTGTTTGCTGCAAGGCAGCCCAGACACACAGGCACTGTTAGATGCCCAGAAAGAACCAGAATAATGAACATTGAATGAGGGGAGCTTCTGAGAGCTTGACCTCTATTGATCACTTTTTTTGACATCTGAAATCTCAGCCCAAATTCCCAAGTGGTGGCCCTGGTGGTGGACCAGGTACTCCTGTGTTTTTACAGAGGGAAAAGTGAGATGTGTCTGGACCATTCGAGGAAAGTGGAAACTTCCCACTGATTTCAGTAGGCACTGCATGGGATCCTTCATCTCTTGAGGGATATGTAAAAGCTACAGTCTGCCAGGGAAGTTCTTGGTGAATCAGTTAGTTTGGCCTAATCTGATCTAACCCAACCCGCCTCTCCACAGGCACACCGGCAAGCTCTCAGTTTCTCCCAGGAGCTCTCAATCTCTCTGTTGATACTCACACATCTGCCCATTGTGCATCTGAGGAGGCATTGTGTTGGCCACAATGACATTTGTTCCCAGGTTCTCCTGGATCAGATGAGGGTGCAGGGGGTGATGAGCATGCGGTGTTTCATTTGATGAGCCTAAAAACATGCAGATGACATTAGTTGCCACACTGGCAGAAAGAGACAGTTCAGATGGACAGATCCCCCTGCACCAAAATGTCCAAGGCTTTGTGCACGATCAGCTTGTGTGTCTTTCACTGGAGCAGACCCTTCGCATTTTCCTCTGTGGATGCTGTGGGCTCCCTAACCTCTGCCTGCTGTCTGTATTTTCTCTTACACAGGATTTAGTCCTCTCCTCCTGAGTCACACCTCCATGTAAAGAAAAGCAGTGGCAACTTTTAATTTGTTTGCTCCTACTGGATATTCCCAGTAGAAAACTGGGACACTCTTTCAACCTGAGCTTTCAGTTCCTTTTGTTCTGATGACTTCCTTCTAACACAGAGGAGGATTAGTGAAATGGCTGGTAGGAGCTTGGGGCTCGCACAGCAAGGATTCTCTACATGCAGAGGGCGGGGGATGCCTCTCCATAAACAGATGCACAACTAATTCATCTCTTTGGGCGAGTGAGTAGAAATGGAGGAGCCTCTGTTACCACTGCCAATGATGGGGAGAGATGACTGTGTGTGGGTCAAGGGCTGACCTGCATATAGGCAGTCTCCACCTTTTTCAGATAGGGAACAATGGCTGTGGAGGTCTCTCAAGGGGCCCGTGATCAGGAAACACTGAAGGCATCCTGTAGGACCTTCAAGTACTCACCTCCCAGCAGCATCTCCTGCAGCAGGTTGTCAATCTTAGCCATGCCAAAGAGCTTGACAAACTGGATCTGCTCTATCATCTGCCAGGTGATGCTCTGCAGCACAGGCAGCAGCAGCAGCAGCTCCCCGAAGCGTCCCCGCGAGTCGTACTGCCGGTCATTGATGTAGTCCTCCAGGCTGACCTGCACCTGGTACCTCATCCGCTTGATCTTGGAGGGGTCGCTTAGTCCTTTGGCATCTGAAACAACCCACAGAGCAAACCATCCAGGCTGCTGCCCTCGAACCTGCCCTTCAGTATTAGCATGAATTCTGGGCGCAGGCTGCGGTGAGCTGGCTCTGGTTCTCTGTCACCTGGTGTAATGGACGTTCCTTGGCCTCTTAGGCTGATTTCTCCCCTTCCTCTAAAAACATCTTGGCCCGGGGAGGAGACCACGCAGCGTTCCCACAACTCAGGACCAGTATTAGTTGGCATAACCCAGACTAGTACCTTCTGATGATAACCCTCACCAAGCTGGAGCATACCTGGGTCGAAGAAGATGATGGCTTTCAAGCAGGCATATTCATTATCATCTATCTGCAGCTCCTGGAAGGGGAGGACCAGCTCGTCCAGGATGCGGATGGCCACGCGGTTCACCTCTACCAGTTCAGGGCAGTTCCGAGGGATGATGTGGTCATTTCCTTTGGACAAGCAGCACAGAGACCATCGCCTTGTCATTGCCCAAGTCTTACCAAGGGTGGCAAGGCGTTTAAAACCCAGGTAACTGATACTGAGAGAGTTTTGAGGATGTAGGACTTAAGAAGTTCCTCCTCCTGCCCTTTCCTGGCTCAGCCCACCAGAAATGCTGATCTGTGTTGCCAGAGCAGCCTCTCCTTACACAGGAGTCACTCAAGCAAGGAAAAGCTGACAGAGAGGTGAGAGCTTTTTTCTCGATCACATCACAGCCTGCTTACACAAACCCGGGGACACAGTGTGACTGTTCATAGTCCCCCAACTCTGCGACATGTCATGGCCTTGATGTGAATGTCAGCCAGGCCTAGCCGCACCCAAAGGTTGTGCTAGCCTCACTGAAGTACAGAAAAGCTTAAGCCACCACCCTGCAAAAAAGCACACCTGCAACCCCCAAACCACCCTCTCCTTCCCTGCGGCAGCAAAGCTTTGCAGAAGCGGATGGGCCTGGAGCAGAAGTGCACTCTTTACCTAGCAGCAAGACATCCTTGAACACCATGGACCTTTTGGCAGCTCCCAGTAACAGATGTTCCCCTGCATGTGCTCGCAGCAGTGCTACCTGCAAGGGCAGGGAAAAGTTATTTGGGTGATGCAGAGACTTGACACAGGTCATGAGCAAGACCATGCGAGGCTGGCCCAGGACCTCCCACCCGCAGTGGGACATGTTCACAATGGGCTGCTTACAGACAAGGCAACTCCTACTAAGTGCTGAACCAGGGACTGTGTTCCAGCCCGGGCAGTGGGGAGAAGTCAGATCCACTGCTGCGGATACTTGCTGTCCCCCTGGGCCATACCCACCTCCCACTGAAATCACGCTCATGAGGACACACGTCCTCCTGGCTGCTGGGGTCACCCTCTGGCCATTCATCCCCTCCACAGCAATGGGCCCTGGGGCCAGGGAAGCCAAAGGGATGTTTTGCTGCCCTGACGTTAATGATTGAAGTGTTTAATTTACACCCTCCAGTGGGTCCTGAGAATGTTCTGAGTCTTTTGCCCTCCTTCAGTTAAAAATTTCAGAGATTTAGGCAGAAACAGAAGTTAACAATTGGACAGCCTGACACAGAGGATTCTTAATGTCCAGCCAGGAGCCTCTTCTGGAGAAAACAATCATTAAACATTAATGGAGAGTTTCTGAAAAGTGTCCTGATGGGAATGGTCTCCTTCCCCAGTAATGTTATCCCTCAGCATCTGACAAAGTCAAGAGAAGTCTTACCCTGCCAGAAGTGCCAGGAGAATGTGTCACCCACAGAAGAGAGATCTGATTAGAAAAGATGCTGATGTCTGAGAGAGGGATTTTGTTTTGCAGAGGGTGAAAAAGAGTTATGCAAAATAAACGGAGTGGAGATCCTTGCAAAAGAGCTACGTACACATGATGCTGGGGAACCTTTATCTATATGCCAAAATCTAGCCTCTCTCTATCGCTGTCCAAACATGGGTGGATGTGTTAGCTGACCTGCTGGTAATTACCAGAGCTGCACAAAAACCAGGTTTCCTATCTGACAAAAGTTTGAGAAGCATGGAAAAACTGTGGGCCCCATGGGGGAGCAAAATCCTCACATAGAAATTTCTTTGCTAATGCACATTCAAGAAAGCTCTCTTTGGAACAACTGTTTTTGTTTCCATAAAATGTGCTTGTTTAAGCAGGGTTTAAGTAAATTACCTCAACAAGGCAAAACTATCTTATTTGATATTTGTTCTTGCAGTGATCAACCTGAGATACATCATTCCATTGTGAACTAGGGTCAATAGAAAAGTTGCAGCACAACAAAGTAGAACTTTTAACTTTACAATGAGATGGCTTTGCCCCACCAAAACCAGTTACCTTGACATTTTGGTGCGGAGGCAGAATGAGGTTTTATATATCTTTATATAAAAATGTTGGCAGTGATGATTCATTCTCAGGCAACAATTTAATGGCGATGTAACAAGATTGTCCCAACATTAAATGTTCCCACTTGGACATGTCTTGACTGGCTCCCATGCCCCTTGTGCATAGTTTTGTTCATTCCTGCTCCCTGGCATTTCTGTCCTTCCTCCTGCACTCCCATCAGTATCTGCTGCCTCTGTTCTCACACTATCCTTTGAAAGCATGGATGGCATGAATTGATTTGTTTTAATACAGCACAATCTTTCCTCTCAAGCCCTTTGGGACAGATAGGGAACTGCTCACGATGGGGGGATGGTTGTAACAGATCTATTTCAGTCAAGATGAGCCAGTGGAGCATGCTGAGAGCAGCCTCTCCCGTGTGGGAAGGCAGGGTTCAGACAATCTCATATTTAGGCTTTGTTTTCTTCTTTGAGAATTTTTGCAGGCCCTCAGTTGTAAAATGAGCTCATGTGGAAATTGCTGGGGTTTGCAGGGGTGCTAAGCAGGTTTTCTGCCTCTCTTCCAAGTAGCACAAGGATGCAATAGGTTACACAGAGCTGCCCAAGCCTCTGCTTGTCTCCAGCCTGTTTGCTGCGTCAATGTCATTTGCCATCAGAGTCTGCTTCAGTTTTCATAATTTTTGATTGTATTTGCCTCAGGAGATTAACAGATTTCTTACCATTTTAAACAATTTAGCACTTGCACATAAAAGAAAAGAGGGAAATATGCCCCTGTGTTAACAGCACTGAACTCCCTGGGGCTCTGTGCTGGTGGATGGTTACTGGAGAGCTCAGATTTAGGATTTAGGGGTTTTCGTCAGCTCAGTACTCTTGCTTTCTGGATAGCATTTTTCTTCATGATATAAAAATTACCTCTAGGTCAACAGAGCTGGAGACTGATCCCAGCTGAGGGGAACAAATGCTGGTTTTGTGACTGTACACTGCAATTTTTTGTGACTGTCTTGCAATTCCTGATGCAGACCTTTGAAATTTAGACTTACATGGGAGACTTCTCCTTGGTCACAGGAGACCTATCTCTTTTGAGGCTGCCTGAGATCCAGCAGTGCAGTTCTATAAAGGATACCAAACCCACTGTGCTTGTCTTGGTTAGGGTATCAGCAAATGTCATTTTAGTAATTTGTGTTAAATACAAACATATTCCTGTTTTTTAACCTTGAAGAGAGATTTTCTTATGGCTTTGGGAGTGAACTAGTGCTTAATTTTGAGGATTCCACACTGTGAGAATGGATACAGACATGTCCGCAGGCAGGGAGCAGAAAGAAAGATAGACAGGCAGATTTGGTTTTAAGTCTTGAGCAGACCTTAGGCTAGAAATCTGTTCTGCTAAGTCTGATTACCCTGAGCATTCTACAGCACTTCAGGTTTTCAAAGCGCAGCACAAACTATAATTAATAAATAATGGACTGATAGAGCCAGGCCAAATAGGTACCTGATTATGTGCCTAATTTGAGCTCAGTGTTATCAGGCCTGTGCTCATCGGCTGATGAGCTGCACATGCAAATGGCCTGGGCTGGCATTGTATGGATGCTGTTCTCAATCAGCTGCAGCAGGCAGGATAACAGAGCAGACAATGCATATTTTCTTTGAAGGTCTCAGCTGCCTGGCTCTCCTTTGACAGGGCAGAGTGAGGTGAGATGGATGGGGGTACTTGCCTGGTCATCCAGGGGCAGCTCACAGAAGGCAGGGATGTACTTGGCCCACTCCACCAGCACCAGCAGCTGCTGCTTCATGGATTCACAAACATCGGAGATGTTGGCAATCTTCTTCCCTCTGATGTCTCCGTTGATCACAGGAACTGGGGATGATATCTGGAAGGAGAGAAGGAATCCTTCAGCTTTCAGTGCCCCAGAGAAAACATAGACACGCAAACCCCCAGCCCATGAGTTGCATGTTGATGCAGACTCCAGCATCTATGTTTATTTTTTCTCTGTTGCGCATCCAGCTCCCAGAATACATGGCCCAGCACAGCTCATTTCAAATTAAGATCAGCCTGGGGATCTGTGAACATGAAATGCCTCAGAGCTGGGGCTGTGGATCATCTTGGCAAACTCTTGTGCCTTGAATAGACTGCAAAGCACGGGAGAAATGTTTCTAAAGCCAAGATCTTCCTCCCACTGAATGAATGTGCTCAATCATGATCTAAGAAGGAACAGAGGAGCTCATGTAGCAGTCAGCCTCACCAGCAGCATGGCCATATCCACCCAGTGCTGCTGCTCAAGCTGCTAGGGCCCCACCAAGAGGCAAAACTCTTCTCCCTCACCCTGCTCCAGAGCCAGTGCTCAGCCAGACCTGACATGTCTGGATCTGGGAGGAGACAAGCAGGCTCTACTTCTCCTGTCAGAGTCAGCAGGAGCACAAGAAGCCTCTGATGAAGGCAGCTTTCCAGGTCTGACATTGTCTTCTGTCAGCAGCAGGTCATTAATATTTGACATTACACAATTTGAAATGCTAAAGACAGACTTTAAAGACAATAACCCCCCACCTCCCCCCAAAGGGCTTTTAGGCCCCTTTGACAAAACTGTGCCTGTGCAAACGTGCCTGCAACACAGGTCACGTTTTTTGCATGATGAATCATTTGTGACTGCAGGAGCAAATGGGGCTGCTTGATTTGGAAAGGACAAGCCTGACAACTCTGCAAGTGCCGTCACACGGAGCCGGGAAGAACATCTCCCCCAAACCAGTACCCAACCTCCTGCCCGGTTCTCATGCATAGCCGCTCACCCGGCTCATCTCAAAATTTGCCCTTAGTCACTACTTTGTCCTTATGCTTCTGTAAGCAATTAACTCAACCCCATCACTGCCCTCTGCCTGCCCTCTGGGCTCTTGTACAACATCAGCTCTTCCTGTCCTGGGCCTGCCAGCATTTTCTGCCTGGACCCTGCCACTTTCCCCAAGGAAGTGGAATTCAAATGCCACCTACATTTTTTTTTTCATTTTTTTTTTGCCAGGTTACATTACCTGGAAGCTTTCCAGCTCTCAAGCTCTTATTGAATAAATAAGATTGTAAAAATCTCACCATGTATTACCCTAATCAGAGAGTCCGGAAGGCTTAGCAAATAAATAAAGACCTCTGAGTGAGTGACCTGAGATCTTGGAGAAAGCAGCTCCTCAGCAGTATCTGGTTCTAATTAGCTAGGCACATAAAAGTTACCAATTACCGTACCGGAGCCTGCCTCGTTTAATGAGTCTCTCTCTGCTCTGTGGGAGAGCTGGAGCTCCCCTGGATTTGTCGACAGTTGTAGTTTTTATCATGAGACCCTGATCCAGACTTACATATGATGCCACTGCAGGACTCAGAGTCATGGAAATGTTCTCCCCTTGTAGCTCTGACTTGAGACTCCATTATTTCACAGCTCTGGGGGCAGCACCAGTATGATTTTTACAGGGTATATAAATACATTAAGGCCTTTGTAGGACAAGGTGGGATATGGGATGAGGTTGGATATGCTACTTGTGTACAGGATTGGCTCTTGGCCTTTTTGGCGTATCCCCTCCCTGGGGAAGAGGACCTTACAGCCTGAGCCCTGGCATGGAGCCCAGACCTTGGCATGTCTTGCCCTGGAGCATACCCTGGGGCAGCCTTCAGGATATGACCCTTGAAGCAAGGAAGAGCTTGGCCTGCCAACTCAAATCCCTCTTCATTCTCATGGGGACAAGCAGTGCTGCTCTCCCCAGCTCCTGCTCCCAGCACAGCCCCATCTTCATCACTTGTTCTCACAGACAAAAACCTCTCCACACAGCTCCTGTCCTCTTCTTTGTCCTGATTTGATGAACACTGTTTGCAATATCCAGATTCTTAAGTCAGAGTTGTCTTCTCAGGTGAGTGCTCTAGGAAGGAAGTGTTAGCAGTGTGCTTGTAGAAACAGGGAATTTCAAGAATAATATCTACGTAAAACAAGCATGAAACTAATTCCTCATGAAACTCTGCAGGAAGCCAAAACCTGAAGTTCTAAGATCTGACTGGGAAGGGAGGCTGGTTGTGCCAGGCCAGCCCCTCGGCGGGCTTAGGCAGCCGCAGCTCCTTGGGTCTCGGTGATTCCACCCTGTTTCCTCCCAGCAGGCTCTTCAGCCTTCACGTGTCCCATCAAAGCAGAACAAATTATTGCATATTATTACAACTGAGTTCTGGAACAGGGAGCATTAAAGGGATGGTTTCAGGTAACAAATGCTTTGTGTTGAGTTGGCAGACAAGTTACTTAGAAAAGAGGTGGCAATTTGAAGACTCAGGTATGAAATACTCAGCTGGTTCTACTGGCCAGATAGTGCCTGATGCTTTTGTATTTGCCAAAGAAGAAAGAAGGGGTACCTGTTGTGCCAGGACTTCCGCCTGCAGTAAGACATTGATGGAGGGCAAGCTGCTGTCTTCATAACTTGATCTCCGGGTGCTGATTCGGTCCCGTTCATTCTGAACAGCTGGAAGAGAGTATTTTGGCTGAGCTGCAGGTGGTTCATGGCGATGCACACTGCAAACCAGCACAGGCTGCTGGCCTCCCCCTTCCTTAGCTGCAGTTTCCCAGATTCCCTGCCTGGCAGGGCCGAGGTGCAGCTGCATCTGCTGTGTGACAGGGTGCCTGCAGCAGCTGACTGCCTCTGTGGATTCTGTTTTCACATTCACTTTACTATGCTGTGCTGCAATGGGGTTGTTTCAGAACCCAGGTACCTGGTTCAAAGCCCATAGAGTTTGATGGGAAAGCTTCCTTTCACAGAATCTGGCTCTTAAGTTTTTTGATTTGAAGATAGGAGGTCTGAATCAGTGGCCATGATCATGCATGCAGCCCAAAGCTTATGTGTGGAATGGTGGAGTCAAGTATCTGCCTGGATTCTTAGTCTGTCCCACGACTTCTGTGAGTGCTGTTTGGGAAGTTCTTGCCCTGGGTGGGTGCAGCTGGAAAACTTCCTTCTATCTACAATAAGGAAGGAAGTGCAGAACAGCTCCTACTTATCTATCCAGAGCAACAGCACTCTCTCATACCTTATCATAAACACAGTCCCAGGACAGGTTTGACCCCTACATGCCTCCCTGCTTGGTCTAGCCTTGAGAAGGACCCGAGCTTTGAGTCTAGACTTGACAGCAGCCAGGGCAGGAGCAGTAGTGCTAAGGGGGAGGATTTGCTTCTGTCTGCCACGAGGCTGTGGGCTGGGTGTAACTCCCCACGGCCACGCCAGGCAAAGCTGTCTGCTCAAATAAGGTATTGATCAATGGCAGGGGAAACAGAACAGTCCCTGCCTTAGGCTGGTGGCTCTCTGGATTGATACGTTCTCAATGTATAAATCTGCCTGATAAAAAGCAATAATGAGGCTGGGCCAGAAGAAAAGCCCTGCAGTCAGCGGCTGTAAATAGGAGCTCTCAAGGTTATGCTGCTTGTTATCAGTAGCAGGCCCCCGAGTTCAGTCACGCCATGATGTTTTCCAAATGTTTGCTCAGTATTAGCTGGTCATGCACCTAATGTAACTTCTATTGAATATTAACAGACAGCAGCAAAGCTCTGGGCATGGGATGAGCGGGCGCTGCAGGGAGAGGAGGATTCCTATGTTCTTCAGGAAAAGTCAAGCCAAGTTCCTTCCAATACCTCATCTTCTTTAACAGGGAAGAAATGTTCCTGCTCTGAGGTATTCATGCAGACCAGTATTTCCGGGGAAGCTGCACAGGTGCTGCTGGTACTTCCCTGTTGTCTTCAAGGACCCTTTTTCTCCTCGAGGGGGTGTGAACTGGGGGGTTTAATTTCTCTATGTGGAACAACAGGGACAAATGCCTCCCCAGTTATCTTTTTGGAGACATTAGCGGCATGAGCTCTGCAGGGGGCTAGGCAGTTCCTCTGGGCTGCTCCTGGCAGTTTGTCCCTCCACCAACAGGGCCACCAGTGAGGCCACCAGCAAGACCACAGCAGCCCTAGGATTTCTTGCCGCTGTGAATATTCCTGAGAACCAGGCAGTGCTAAAAAGGGGTGAATCTTGTCCTCTCGTGTCTGAGTCATGGCGACCTGGAGTGGCTGCAGAGACAGAGAGGCAGGGAAGCTGGTGGGGTGAGCCTGGGCCATGCAGGGGGCTTCACTTGTTTCACATGGAGTTCAATAAATAGCCAAAACCTTGCTCTGGGTCCTTTCTGCTGTGGCCAATTTATCAGATAAAACTAAGCTCTCTGCAGAGAGTCAGAAAGAACCTAGAAACACGTTAGGAAAAAAAGGGGCAAAATGACAATTGACCTTTGCTGGGCTTGCCTGTCGAACTGTGTGGGAGGTGGGGGTGTGTGTCAGTGTGAGCGTGAGCTGGAGAGACCCAGGTGTGACCTGTGTGTACAAGCACGGGCAGTTCAGAGGCACAGGCATGGCCCCGCAGCACTCTTGTGGGTTTGCCATTGCTGATATTTTGAGAGGAGCCCTGAGAAGGGGCCCTGAAATTGAATTTGGGAGCACGCAGGGCCCCCATGCCTCACCCTCAACTGTTGGGATGGTGGCTTCTTGCAAGGACTTCACACGGGTGGGAGCTGTTGGGTTGGGCACATGCAGGACTCAGGACTGGAGGCCAAAACTCTCCCTACACCCCCGTGTGACAGGGGTCTGGATCTGTGTGCAGGAGAGCACTGTGGAGGGCAGATGGGGCTAAGATGGCTGGGTGAGTGTGTACAGGGCACAGCCTGGCCTTGGGCTGCGAGGGCTTCCTCAAACACAGGCAGACAGTGTGACTGCTGCTGGGGGAAGTGCAGGAAGCCACACTGTAACCCACCTTCCTTCTTCATTCCTGCCCGGAAGCACTTCTTAAGCCTGCAGTATCGGCACTGGTTTCTTTTGTCTTTGTCTACCACACACTGCCTGTTAAACCTGGAAAGAAAGAGAGGTGTGAGGAGCAGCAATACTGAGCCTGAAAGCAGGATGAGACAGAGCCCCAAGCTCTGCTCAGAGCAGGTTCCCAGATGCTTGTCCTAAGAAAGGAGCCCTGCTCTGTGCTATTTCCAGGCTTGCTTTAACCTGAGGTGTCTTGTTTGCACTGAACATCTCAGCATTCTACCTCTGGATGTTCAGTAAGGACAGGCTAAAGCTGACAGTCACAGACAGGAGCACAGGCTGCTGGTCTTACTCACTAACCAGTAGGCATAGTATGCTCATGATGGACTAACAAGCCCCAGGGAAGTTAGAAGAGTGAGCCATAAGGGTCAGAGCCAACTTAGTAGCCTCTTTTGTAAGAGATCCCCCTTAGGAGGGAGGAAGAATGCACTTACTCTCAAAAACAAAAGGGTAGAAGGTTGTTCTTGAGCTAGGAAGGTTAAGAAGTGGGTTTAAGTTCCTGTATCTCTCCAGGGCAGTGTCTGGGATCAAGGCAGGTTGGTTCTGAGGTCTGGACAGCATCACTGGTGTGCAAACAGCTCTGCAGGCTCCTGCACCTCAGAGAGGACTTGGGAAGCAACCAGCTCTTTCCTTCCACACTCCTATCACCAGATCCATCACACATGGTGGGGCAAACACTGATCTCCCCTGTGTGTGGCTCTGGCATACAGCACAAGCCTGTTGGCAGCATGAATTTCACTTGCAAATTCACTCTAATTTACTGTGGTTTGGTCAAGCTTGCAAAGCAGAGCCAAAGGTGTGCAGAGCTGGGAAGGGGCTCCCAGCCATGCTGGGGTTCCGTAGCTTTTGAAAAAGCTCGTTTCTACCGTGCTTTGTAAAGCCCCAAGCTAAGATTTGCCCAAACGGGTCCTTGAAAGCAGCTTCTTAAACATTTCTGTAGCACATATATAAAAGCCCTGATCTCCAAAGAACTGGGCACTTTGGCACTGGGCACTGGAGCTGTGGGGAAGGGGTTCCCTGGGCAACCAGCTTAAATAACCCCGGGGTGCAGGTGGTAATGTGCTTCACGTGCACTCATAAACCTGGGGCTTCTTTCTGTCACTCAGACTTCAGAGTACTGTTGCTCTTCATGCTCTCCAAGTAGCTGTCAGGCCATCAGGAGTAACTCATTCAAAAAGCCTGGGGTGTTTAGACCCAATAAGCTGAGGATTCCTTGGTTTCCTCTGTGACTCTCCACGTGTGGGTTGCTCAGAGAAGGGGTCAGGTAGACCAGAGCTGCTGATGGCATGGGACATCTGTGGGCTACCACCAATGACACAAGGTACAGGAGCAACATAGGTGTCTCATCCTCAGAGACATGCACGCTGTTCTGCTCAACTTGTTGCTCCTTAGATGTTCTTCTGTTATGTAATAGGTAGTGACAGCATTTTAGGCAGATGGCAGACATACTTCCATCCCATGATGGAGAAGGGATGGGAGGCCACTGAAGTGCTCCAGGGAGTGAGCAGGGTTTGTGCTGCACTCAGAGCACTGAGTAGCAACATGCTTAGCCCCCATAATAGGGCTTCCCCCCTCCAGCATCACCTTGCTTGCTGGTCACATCCACAGTTGGCCATATCCATTTGCAAGATCATGTGCTTGGCCCCTAAAGAATGGGGCAAGACCTCCCAGGGTCTTTCCCTGGTGATCACTACAGGGCAATCCCAGAATGAGATCAGTCTCTGACCCTTCCCAGCTTGGGGATGAGGTCAGGAAAGGTGGTGGAGGACACAGGGAGGATGAAGAGGATAACGGATCACGCTGCTGTGTTTGAGGGCTTTGCCATTCAGCTTCTAGAGACTGTCTCAGCCACATAACCCTGTCCCCTCTGTCCTTACCTGCAGGAGTACATGTGGTTCTTCCGGACACTCCTCCTGAAGAAGCCTTTGCAGCCATCACAGCTGGATGCCCCATAATGCTTCCCCGTGGCGCGGTCCCCACAGATGGCACACAGCACACTCACCCCGATGCTGTTGGAAGTGTTGAGGTTGGCTGTTTCTGATGGAGATGTGTCTGCTTGGGGAAGGACACAGGAAGAGTAAGACAGTGAGACAGACAGACAGCATTTCCTAACTTAGTTTCTAGCAAGAGACTTGACTTTTGGAGGAACCGTGCGGCTGCAGCCAGACTTTGTCAGATAGGTGTGTAAGGAGTGGTGGATGCTCCGTGTGTCTTAAGTCATCGCATTTTGAGTGTGCAGAAGATCCTTGTGTGAGGCTGTTCTTCCCAAAGGTCTGACTCAGTGACGCCTTCAGACAAAGTGGAAACCCATTTGCAGGAGTCACACAGCAGAGCCAAAATTCCTCAAGGATTTCCAGGCGCTTTGGGCTGCAGTAGTGTGGCCAGAGAAAAAGCTGGTGTGGAGTTAAAGCTGAGGTATTACAGCTCAGGGTGAGCAGCTGATTTATTAGAGAGTTGTTTGTGTTACAGCACTGAAAGAGCCCAAGACAGCCCTGAGCAGCCAGCTCCCATTGCTGGAGAACCTTTCTGCCAGGCATGGAGCTCCAGGCTGCACAGCAGTTCTTCATGAGAGCAAGACTTTTAAGTACATAACTCAAGTGACCAGCTAGAAAACTCTTGCGGGCAAAAACTACCTGTGCAGGAAAGAACTCATCAAGCTAACCCAGAGAGTGATGCTATAGCACAGGGGAGGCTGTACACTGGGTATCTGCCAGAGTCTGGTCACCCCACAGCTGAGACTGATGTGTCTTACAGTCCATACAGACTCCATACGGACTGAGGAGGCCTGGCATTTGCAGAACTCTTTTGGGAGGATGGGGAATTGCAGCAGCCTCTGTTGGAAAGCAGATCTGAAAGGCTCAGAACCATACAAGCCCTACACTAAAACTCCTCCAGTAAGCCAGACAAACTTCAAGGCTGAAGGGATCAGCCCTTCTTTCAGTTGATCTAAGTGTCCCCTCCCATGTACATTTTCCTATATCAGCACAGGCACATTCCTCTGCCTCACTGGGAATCCCAGTTGAAAATGATACCCAGGATCTACACAGCCATAGAAACCTGCTGGAATGTTAATACTTGAGTCTATTCTTGGTCCTTGTCTCTGGGTTTGGCAGGGACACAGTTAATTCTCACCCTGGGAGAGCCACAGCTGCTCCCACTTGGCACCCAGCAAAAAGGGGGCTGGGTGCTATAAAAAGGCTGGTCCCAGCAGGTGCCTGGCTGGTAGCTGGGGCATACCTGGTGGGGGAGGTCAGGGCAATGCTGCCTGGGGAAGGGCTACAATTTTAGCTTTTATTTTGCAAAGAAAGAGGCACTGCACAGCCTGCCTGTGCCATCCCTCAGCAGGAGCAATTGGTGTGGCCCCAGCAGTGAGCTAGCATGGAGGAGCTTGAGTCAGCCTCTTCCCTGGCTCTGGCAGCACCTTTGATGTCTCTGCCTGCTTCCTGTCTTTCTAATTCCCTGTGAATCTCCTGTATTTCTTCCTGAGTCAGCTCACTGACTCTCTGGGTCCCTGACTGGCACACCCTCTCCCACAGCTGCAGTTCTGTGTGGGCAGTGCTGCTTGTGCAGAGCTCCCCTCTCCCCTCCCAAAGGCCTGGGCTCCCCCCAAGCCCATCCTGTCTCTCTCTTGTCCCTACCAGCGGCTTGCCTATGAAAATATTCTCCCTCCCAGTGCATCCCGAGGGCTTGGCTGGATGGATGTCGTTCCAGAAGGAAAGTTAAATTTCCAGTTTCAGGTAAATGTTGGACTTAGGAGAGACAAGAGCTGGTTGGCCTGTAATCACATTACTTGGTATCTGAGAGCCCAGATAAATCCCTTTTCAGCACTATATTGTGCTGTAATCAGATGAACATTGAACAGGAAAAACTGGCACCATTATCAAAGAAATTACAACATCTTAGTCTAATAGCTGACCAACAATGGAATTATTGCCTAGTGGATAATTTTCCAATTAAGTTTGTTTTGTAATGCCAGAAATATGGCTGCTGCTGTGAAGTGGTTTTAAGGTAGACAGAGGAAAGAAAATATCTGACCAAATTTGAGACCTCAGAGCTGAGACTTCAATTAGGACAGAAGCTCCTCAAGCAGAGCTGTCTGAGCACTGGATGTGTTTGGTGTGTGATGGTGTCAGACTTGGTCACTGCTGAGCAGCCATCCGTGGCTGGATCTGCAGATCCATGCAGGGCAGGGCCAAGCTCTTCTGAAGTTCTTGCCCAAAAAAAGGAGGCAGAGGTTTTGCAGGCAGAGCTGTGGGCAGTTGCTGATTGCTAAAGCAGCCATGGAGGTGAGACCTACCCCTGGTCTGGAGCTGGGCAGAGGAGGAGGAGAGGTGTTGATGCCACCTGATCCAGCTGACTCATCCACCCTTAGGGAATATTTAATATCACACCTGATCTTGTATAAAATTGTTGTCTCCCTGCACCCTGTGGAGCCCTTGGTCCAAGGGGGTCCAAGTTGCAGCCCCCTGTGCTGGAGCTCCTGTGTGCTGTGTGGGAGAAGAGCACGGAGAGGGAGAAAGACCTGGGCTTGCCCTGGAGGGTCCAGATGGGTATCAGCGGAGCGAAAGGGGCTGCTTTCGGCCCTGGCTGGTAGGACCAACCCCTGGGAGCTGAGAAGGGGCTGAGACCCAGGGCAGTGGGGGGTTGTTGCACAGCAGAGTCGCTTTGGTGTTGCGTCCGTGATGGAGCAGAGCCTGTGGTTCTGACGCATGCGGGCTGTGAGGGGAGCCCATGCTACTGGCACAGCCCTCCTGGGACAGGGTGCCCAGCAGCCTTGGTGACACAGCAGGCAGGAGGAAAGGGCTCAGGGGGTCACTTTCTTGGGGCTTTGTTTAGTCATTGACCTCGTATTTAGAGAGACTTTATGGGGGGACTTGGAGAGGATTCTTCTGTTATCTCTGAGCATTTAATCACCAGGACTCCTTCGTTCCCCCATGAGTGGGCCAGGTTGCAAATGCAAGTTAATTGTGATCCTACCCTGGCTCGCTCATCTATCCTCACCAGGCTCTCTCGCCCCTCTTCTTGGGGGCTGAGCCCGGGGAGGGGGGCCCTGCAGTGCAGGTGATACCCCCCGGCACCCCAGCACTGCACAGTGAAGGGACATTGCCTCGGGGCAGCTGCGGGGGCAACGCCTGAATCACTTTTCGTAGTGATTTCCACCCTTGTCAGGTGCTAAATGGCTGGGAAGACCTATTCCCAGCTGCTGCTGGGGTGGGACTGTCTCTCTGCTCTATCTGGGAGCCATCATCAGCCTTTCACTTGGAAATCTTTGGCTTGTCTTTTCTCTTGATTGGGGTGTGGGGGAGATGAGACGCCCCCCCTCCCCTCTTCATGCTCACCCCAGTCCCTGGGCTCAGTGTCCAGGGGAAACTTTAATTGCACCCAGCTCATGGCATGTGCCCATCCCCGAGGTGTCTGGGCTGCAGGGCACCCTCCCGCCTGCGCCGAGCACAGCATCGAACCACACAAATTCTCCCTGAGGAAAGCAGAAACCCCCCGTGAGCTGCGGGGTGGACCCCCCTCCCGCGCCCCAGCCCTTCCCAGGACCATTCTGATGGCCACCCCGGGGACTTCTCCTACAGCCCCCAGCTCATGCCACCCCAGTGGAGGGGAGAAGACAGAGGGGACTTACCATTGCCCATAGCCAGCACCTGCATGTTCTCGAACTCCAGAGTGGTATACGCCGGGTCTAGCGCTGCGCTATAATCTGCCATCTCCATGTCTATTAGGGCTTTGGAAAGGCGCATTATCATCGGCAAACACGGGCCAGATTGTACCGATTCCCTTGTCCGAGGCTATTGGCCCTTCTGCCTCCTCTCCCTTCGCTGCGTCCCCTAGCTGTTGCCGTTTATTTCAAATATTTCTCTGAAAGGATTTGCTGAGCCTCGAGGCCTATACTCCCCAGAGGGGTGGAGGCAGGAGGCAGGGGGTTAATCTTTAATCATCTCACCCACTGCCGAACGCTGCTAAGCTTTTTTTTTTTTTTTTGGTGGAGCAGCAGTGATTCTTGTTGACTGTTTATTATTGAATCTCGAGGTGCTTTGCCGATCCCAGCTCCCAGGCACAGGCAGGACCGTGGGAGCAGGCGCTCACCGATGAGGGAACACCTTCCCAGGCCATTGACCTTGATGCTGAGCTGCCAGTGTTGGTCTTAATTGCACCTGGGGTGGAAAACTTGGGGAAAAAAAGCACCAGGAGAACAAGCTTGCTTTTCATTTCTGTCATTGCCTTCTCCCCCCGAATTTCCCTTCTCTTGCTCCCGCATCCTTCCCACCCCTTTTGCTCTCACTGCCCTGAAGGTCAGCGCCTGCCTGAAAATTGACACTTTGCTATGCAAAGTAACAATGTACAACTCCTTTTACTTCCCTATAAACTGCTTTTTACAGAGGCTGGATGTCCTACAAAGAGATCCCATGCTGCAGCTGTGCCCAGATGGTGAGTGGGGCTGGGGTGTGGCACCGGTGCCTTGGGCATTGCTGGGGCTGCTCCTGTCACCACCAGAGCCACCCAGTGCCAGACATCCCCTGACCTCAGGTTTTGACTTATGCATCTTAAAACTTTCATTAGGCGTTTTACAGTGTGGCAGAGCTTTAATCTGAAGTGGGATTTTCCTTCCCGCAGGTGCAGCTGCTGCCAGCTCTCTAACACCAGTGGTGATTCTGCTGCGTCACCCAGACCTGGGGTCCAACCTGCTGGTGATGGGCAAGGGGGACTGGAGTGGGCAGCAGACCTGTCTGTGCTCTTCTCCTTGCTAACCTGGGTGCTCTCCTCCCCAGCTGACCCTGGGCATGTCACTTCTCTGCTTTAGACAGGACAGAGACATTTTAGTGCAGTTGCAAGATGAACAAGTGGGAATTTAATTGCTAAGTGGTATTGACTGGATGGTGCAGGAGAACCAGTAATCAATGGTTTGGTATCAGCTCACTCTGTGTTGAAAACATCCCCCTGATTTTGCAACCAGCAGCGGGTGACTATGTCCACATGCTGCTGATTTGGGCTCCCAGCTGACTTGTATTTGTGCTTCCCAAGCACCCCAGTGCAGCCCTGGCCCTGCTGGCACCTCAAGCCATCCTGGCCGTGGTGGCATCGCTGTCACAATGTTGACACCAAGGTCTCTGACTCCGCAACAGCAGTTGCCTTTGGGCAATGATGCTGGTAGAAATGATTCACTATTCATGGTTTAGGAGCACGAGCGATTGCTCGAGCAGCCCTTGCCCCCCAAAACTGTGACCGAGGTAGCACTTCTGACCAGGCTGTGGGTCTGCAGGAGCAAAGCTGAGCACAGGGGAGCCCCTGCTTCCTCACGTGATAAACAGGGGAAACAGTCATCCTGACTGGGCTCCTGAAGGAGGCCAGAGCATTCTGCACTCACGTGCCGATGGCTCTTCCCTTCAGCAGGAGCAATCCTGAGCTAAAGATTGTTTTTATGATGTGCACATAGGGATGGGGATGCAAAGGTAGGGCCCCCTCTGTGGCCTTGTTCCAGGATCCTCCGTCCCGATCCTGTCCAGGCCACGGTGATCCCTTTGATTAGATAAATGCTACAGACATGAGGTCAAATATGTGCAGGATTTGTCACAGCGTCTAGTAAAATATCGTAAAAACCTGGCCCCTTCTGCTCTGCTCAGCAAAACAAGCTCTTTGCCTGAATAGCCTGCTGAGCAAGGGAGGCTGCAAAGGCCGTTTGCTCCCTGGGGAGGAAGGATTAAAAGGGCCAGGAATAGCAGTCGGAGAGGCAGCGCGTGCAGGAGGGTGGCAGATAAGGAGCGGGGAAGTTTGGAGAGCATTAGGTGGCTCACGAGGTCGGGACTGTTGATGGGACGTGGCGCTTTCCACCCAGGGTCTTGTTGACTGTCGTTTTCTCACTACCAGTGTCCTCTGTCTATCGCTGGTGCCCCTTCCCAAATCCCTAGGCTCAGTGTGGAGGTCGAGGACCAGCCCAGCCCAGGACGCTGTGCACTTCCTTTGACCTGGAGATGGGCTCGTGATGGAAACACATTGTTTGCTCACTGGGCCCAGTCTCCTGAGCCCACAGCCCAGCAGCTGTTTTAGGTTAGAGATGTTCAAGTCATCAGCTCTTTGCAGGGCTGATTCAAACACCTCTGTCCTACAGAAGATATTTTGTCATTTTTATTCCAAAGAGAGAAACCTCGTAGCTGGCAAACAGCCACTGACAGGCAAAGGCTGTCACCATACCAGGTGTTCAGGGCAGCTTCAGCTTTCAGTCCCTCTCCTTTCTCCTCCTGTCCCCATTTTCTGTGCCCTCCACTCACCATTTCCTACACCAGGAAATGGCTGCAAAGGAGACCATGACAGCTCCAGGGCATTGTGTTCTGTATTAAGCAATTACTTAATTTTTATCTGCTTAGCAGTAAATCCTTTCCCACCCTGGCATATCATGACACTAATTCTGCCTTATCTATATGTTCCTGACTGGTAAATTCATCCAAAGCAAAAGATTTCCTGAAAATAAGATCCATCCTTCTCAGTCAATGAGGATCAGGAATAGAGTATTTAATGGAGCATTTATGGTAAGGGTGCCATCAGCTTGCTATCTCTTCATGTCAAGTGGGTGAGCAGGCTCCTCCTGCCCTTCTTGAACAGGGTGTTGTAGGCTCAAAGGATAATTGAAGTTGAAAGGGACCCTGGGATCTCTACTCCAACCACCTGCCGGAAGCAGGGATAGCTATGAGAGAGAGCAGCGTGGGTCACCTGGTGCTGGGTCTTGAACACCTCCAAGGATGGAGACTGCACAGCCTCTCTAGGAAATTGATGCCTGCCTCTGCTTGTGGTAAGTTTCTCCTTAGACACTCTCTGAACCTCTCTCCAGTTTTTATGCCTGTCAGTCTCTTCCCACTGCGCATCTTGTGAGGAGCCTGGCCCTGTCTTCTCAATGCCCCCGTGGGGGATATGCTCCTGGGGTTCCTGCTGGCCCATTTCTCCAGCCTGCTGCGGGATGACAGCCCTGCCCTCCAGTGTACTGACCAGACTCCCCAGTCTGGGGTTGCCTCTGGACTTTCTAAGCACAGACAGTGGTCAGGCTGCAGCCATGAGCCTGTGGCCTCCTGCCCTTTGCTTTTCTCTCTCACAGCTCTGCACTCCAAATAAATCCTCAGCAGAAATACCAGTGCCCGGAGACAGCAGGGCCAATCTCATCATACACCAGCGATGCCACTGCTACCCCTTGCAGCCCCAACTCCAGATCACTCCTCCTGTGTCACTCGTAGTTCCAAGTCTGCTGTGGAGCTGAAGTGGCTTCTCCTTGGCATACAAGTGAAGCAGACATGGGCTCATGTCTGAAACTGCTCCAGAGCAGGAAAGCCCTGAACAAGGTCAAGGCCCCTGCTCAACCCACCATTGTTTAGCCAAGCGAGCTCTTGGGGAAGCACAAAGCCCAGTTGCAAGACAAAGAATGACAGTCCCAGGGAAACGTCGGCCAGTGTAGTCATCTCCACACATGCAAAGGTCCCTTCTGCCTTTTTTTTTTTCTCCCCTTTGAAATTTCAAATTCCAGTTTGTGGACAAAGTCCTGCCTATCTGAGAATATAGATCTCCGACCACTGACCAAACTCCACTCCAAGCAGCTCTGAGGGCTGCTCTTCCCCTTGCCCACAGATGCCTCCACTCAGTCCCTGGATCTGCCAGGATCGTGCCGAGACTTTTGCATCAGAGCAGAGCACTTGCACAAAGTGGATTTTGCGTGTTTCAGCCTTAATGTCAGCAGCTCCCTTTTTCCATGTGGAATGGGAAGGACCATCGGGAATAACCAGGTAGGAGCCTTATCACCTGCAATTTATTTGGGCAGCCACTGCAGATAGAAAACGAGAAGGAGAAACAAGGGATTCCATTGTGCTTATACCAGCAATTTTGGCTCATTTAAATTAGGGAAGGGGAGAAAAAAAGGCAGCTTCAGAGGAGATGGAAAAGGAGAGGAAACATGAGCTTGTGAAGGCAGAGCCACTCCGTGTGGTTAACTGATAACTCCAGTTTGCCTCTTCCCTCTCATCTTTTCTGATTAAGCTCAACTTATTCTCATGCTAATCATTTCTTGACCTGTTTATTCTACATTAAAAAATTAACAGAGAGCAGTTTACTGCATGACTTGCTCACACAGAACTGCTACAGATTAGCAGGCAGGATTTAAGCCTCCATGCAAGACATTTGGGTCTAGCAGCCAGTCTGTACAGCTTGAGGATGAGCTTTTTTTCCTGTTTTTAAAGAACAGCTTTTTCTAAAGTCAATATAAATCCCCCTCCCTTCATGCCTTAAGTATATTTGCTCTGTGGCTATTTCCAAATGGGAAAGATAAAGCCAAGGGCTTGTGTTCTGTCAGACTTTTTGTAAACAGGGATATTTAGGCCACACTGTCAAACCCCTCTGCCTTCTGCCTCAGCATGCGTGACTCCGGAGCAGAGTTGGCAATGCGTTAATAAGCAGCTCCAAGGAATTTGGCAGGGGCTGGGGGGCTGCAGGCTGGTGCAGCTGAAACAAGACCCTGGTTCAAGCAGTGTATCTTTGCCTCTGCTCTGGGCAGTCATATGACAGACACACAGGTAGGGTTCTGCTCCCTTGTTCACCCCCAGCGTGTCCTCAGTAGCAGCGAGAAGTCTCCAGGAAAAAAAGATGATTAAGCAGAAGTTGCAGAAGTTAGGGTCTGTTTGCCCCTTGCCAGCTTTACAGAGCATGTCCCTGCCCTGGCAAAACACTTTGTGAATGTGAACCAGAAAGATCCACCACCTCCCATCCAGGGAGGTGGATCGGAAAGGTCCAGCCCCAGAGAGGCAGGAGGTGACCACAGCCACGTGCCAGGCTCGTGCCCAGGAAGGGCACAGGCATTTTATCGTCCTGTTCAACAACAAATTGCTCTTGGTGATTTATTTTCCCCAGCGCTGAAGAGCCTGTTGCTGTGGTTGGGACGGATGCTGTTTGGAGCTTGGGGCGATGCCCAGAGCAGGCGATGCCTGAACAGACCCCAGACACGCTGTCACTGATGAGCTTGTGATGTGTGGTGGCACCCTGGGC
Source organism: Chloroceryle aenea (assembly GCA_013399075.1). Classification (NCBI taxonomy): domain Eukaryota; kingdom Metazoa; phylum Chordata; class Aves; order Coraciiformes; family Cerylidae; genus Chloroceryle; species Chloroceryle aenea. The sequence continues at coordinate 64,054 of VWZY01007282.1, read as the reverse complement.
CCCCTGGCACAGCTGAAGGTGAGAGAGGCAGCTTCACTGCAACCTCAGGCTATTCCTCGCCAATGCCAAAGTTATCAAAAAGTGGCCAAACCAACCAGAACGGTCCAGGCCCCCAGGCCATAAAATCACTGTATGGAGAATCAAGGCAGCTTTTGGACATGGGGAAGAGACACTTCAAAGGAAGCAGCAGACTCTGCTTGAACTCCTCTCCAAAAGCAACATGTGCATTTCAGCCAAAGCTGGGGTGGATGTTGGAGCTGGAGGCAATTACTGGAGCTAAAATAAATAGCTGCTATGGAAAAGCAGTAGGGGAAGAACTGCAAACATGGGGAGAGACCAACCATTTCAGCATATACCATTAGAGTGATAACACCCTGCGTGCCTTTCATCCCAGGACCAGAAAGGGGGTTCTTATCCTGACTAACGAAGGCGCTTGAGTGAGTAATTATTAGTACTCTTGGGAGCTGTTGTTTTGGAAGGACAGTGAGTTTGAGCTGTTCTCAGAAGGGCAGCCATGCCTGGAAATACCAGTGCCTTTGCTGGGCTGTGTTTGCAATTGCTCTCCCTGCATCGCAGCCCTCGGGAACGGCATCTCTCCGCTGGGACCCGCAAGTCGGCACCTGTGACTCTGGAAAACTGGCTGCTGGGGTTTTATGCAAAATGACACAATGAGCCCAAGACCAAGCAAGGAAGAGGAGCTCTTAGATCCATTTTCTTCCATTACACCACAGGCTGCAGCTTGGCCCAAGCAACAGCTCCCACCGCCGATCCCACTCGCCCCACTGAATCCCCTACGCTGCGAGCGCTGCACTCCATCCAAACCCCAACCCAGCAGAGACCCGGCCGCTTCCCAGCAAAACACTCTCCTGCCTATTTGGGAGAAAATCCAGAAAAGCTCTGACTCTGCCTTGTGCCGTGCCAGATTCACTGTCTGCGCTGGCAGATGCTCAGCTCGAATCCAGTGGTTTAAGCCCTGTTTCAATTGGGAAGTAGAAGCCACAGGGAAGCAGCAGCATTGGAGGGAGGTTTTGCTTCCAGCAATGAGCACCTACTGCTTTCCAGGCCTCTCCAGCTCACACATTTAGTACGACAGGGATCTCAGCAGCCCACATCTGGACCTGGAGAAAACTTGTTTAGCAGGTAGGTACATCCCTTTGGAACTGAAGTAATCTTGCAGCTTCCCAGGAAAAAGATCCCTATAGAACTTGCAGTCTGACAAGCAGGCAAGTCTCTCCCTTCACCCCTGCCAGCTGTTTGCAGGGCTTTTGAGTTTCTTTGACAAGCTACATTCATTATACACACATGAAACAGCCCCTGAATCATTCCAGCTGGTGAAGCAATAGGTGGAGGAGAACAGCCAAAATCAACAAAGGTTACGAAGCAAGTTTTACTTTTTTGAAATTTGTTTTATCTTTTTTGTGGAGGTGAGTGCATCAGCAAGCCACGCCTGGAAGTGACCTCCAGTTGCTGCTGGGGCTCTCGGGATCAGCCCTCTCTAGAAATCAAGGCAAAAGACTGCAAAGCTGCTAAGGGTGTGGAGGGAGAACTGGAGTGGGGTGTGAAGGCAGCAGGGGGACAATCTGAGCCCAAGTCACCAAAGGAGGAGAAGTCAAGGACTCCTCAAGAGTAAAAAAGCATCTTCCTGAGTATGATAGCTGTGGGCTGCTCCAGCTGCCCTCCTACTGCCCCAAGCTGGCTGGCAAAGTTAGCCCAGACTGGGAGCTGGGCTTTGGGGGAGCCTCATCAGGAAAGTGCCACTTTTATGTTCAATGGAAACTGCACAAGGAAGGGGGGAAGGCTGCCATAGGTGGGAGCACTGGTCAGGTCTGAACTGGGAAAGGTAGACTGGGCATGGGGGGGAAAAATAAAAATGGTAATTTAAAATTGGAGAGATTCTGGTTCATGGAGTCACAAGGAAACAAGTTAGTGCAAAATGCTTTTTCTTCACAGGAGTTTGCTAGTGCCTGAAGAGCTTGTTTTGTCCCCAGTGTCCTCAGTTGCCAGAGCAAAGCAAGTGCCAGAGGGTTAAGTTGGGAGCACAGCAGTACTCAGGAGCTCCACATTCACAGCAGCTTCATACCCCTGCAGCCTGTGACCACCACAGCACTCCCCGATACAGCGCAACCGTCCCGTCTGCTGTCACAGAAACAAAACCACACAGCAGAAAGCAAGCTATGGGAACGTTGGAGCTTTCTACACACAAGGTTTGTCACTTGGGGGATAGCAAGGGGAGGGGATCAGATGTCTTCACAGTCCTGTAAACCCATCGCCAGGACACTGCAGCACCAACTGCCTGGCTCCCCTCTAACAAGCAACATGCTGAAGTGATTATTAGCCTTTGAGTACTTGACCTATGTCTCCAAGACAGATTAACACCATTATTTGTCCCTTTACACTCCTGCAAGGCCAAGTGCCATTAGCTTCTTGTATCATAAAGAAATTAAAATATTTTATGACCGTAAACTACATCATTTGAGGAAATGAACCATTCCTAGTGAATGCATCATGGGACACTAAAGCCATGAACTTTTCTAAACCAATTGCTAGCTGATAACGAGCCCAAGTATGTGCTGGGAGCAGCTCCCAGCACATGGGTCCCTGCAAGGCACTGGTGTGGGGAGCTCCTCCCGTGGGATGGTGGCTGAGGGTGCAGGCTGTGCCAGGAGACACAAACCTCAGCACTAGTGCCAGCCCTGCTTAGGGGGAATTGCTCAAGCAAAAGCAGACCCAGGGTTTTCACTGTGCCTCAGGGTCAAGCAGAGGCTGGTGGGATGTTTTGTGGATGCAGCTCTGTGAGGTGTAGCAATTTGGGTCTTGGGATGCTCAAAGCATGTCTGAGTGCTCACACCCCCCCTACAGCCCCCTGAGCCCAGCCAGCCTCCTCACTGCTTCACCTCTACACAGAGTCCCTGTGGCTGCTGGGACCAAGAGGCTGAGTGCAGAGGTAGGGGATCCAAGAAACCCTTCTGGTAAGAGCTCTGTGCAGCTGGTAAGGTTTGCGTTAAAAGTGTTTTCCTCTTAGTTGTTTTTAAGCTTTCATTATGAGTGCTGGGTAAGCCCAGTGGCAGACCTCTTTGGTGAAGAGGCAAAGGAAAGAGGAGCTGAGGTTGTGCTGCACATGGTCGGGATCTGTTCCTAGGGCTGCTGAGGCTGCAGGGCAGGGCAGTTGTGCCAGACATAGGGAACTGGGATGAGAATGACCAATTTTTTTCCCCAAATGGTATGGGCAGTCACTGGGGCATCCCTGGGATGCCAGCCTGGCTTCACCATCTCTTCCCCAGGAGTCACAGTACCCTCTCCACCGTGCTGCCCACGCTGGGGTATCTCCCTCAAGAGCCCCAGGACTGAGCTTGGGGACACCAGCCATTGCCACCCAGAAACCTGGCGTGTTCGCTCCACACAAAGCAAACCAGAAATCAGAGACATGGGGGTCCCCTCAAGTGGGGACCAACAATATACATCTGGAGGATGAACATATTTCAGCTGCCCTGAAACCCCACTGGAGACCCTGTGGATTGCCAGTGCCCTTCATTCACATAACCTCTGGAGCACTGGCTACACAGCTACTTCTCTCCCTGCTGTGTGTGCCAGGGGGAGCACGGGGAGTACCTGGTGTTTCCCGGAGCAGGTCGTATCTGCTGCCATTCATCTTCCAGGGGTGCTCAGCTCTGCAGGCAGAGCTAGGGGAGTCTCACCCTCGCACAGGGTCGTCCAGCCGGCGAACCCCCTGTGGGCTGCAGGGCACGAGCCATGCCCAGGAG
>VWZY01007282.1:32952-47336 GCA_013399075.1 Chloroceryle aenea | reverse complement strand
TAGGGATGAAGCAGGTTGGACAGCCAGGCTGCTGGGGGTGGTCAGGGTTATAAATAATTCTAATTCACCCCATCCCCATTCCTGGGGGCTCCTCATGGGGCTGCAGCCCTAGAACCAGCTGACTTGGTTGGATTTGAGTCCGGTGAAGCACATGTTGTTGGAGCAGCCCCCGCCATAGGTGGGGGGACAGGCTGAGCATGGCCGCCCCACCTTGTACGGTGCCTCTCCCAGCCAGTTGCCCCTAAAAAGAGAGGAGGGCATCACCTCTGAGCAGCGTCGCCTCGCTGCCGATACCGGAGCGAGGAGGGAGGATGGCACAGGGGGGTTTCCTCCATGCACTTACTTGATGGCGTAGTTGCAGACGAGGAGGATGGCGTGTCGCCACGTGCTGCCCCACACCCGCACGTTGGCACAGGTGCTGAGGGCACAGCCCAGGCGGCTGGAGGATGCCCACACCATCTGCGCCAGGACAGAGAACAGGCTGCAGCCGGTCACCCCAGAACCCCAGTGCAGGGGTTCCCCACCAGGGAANCCCCACTAGGGAATCACATCCCGCCTGCCTGAATTTCTCAGGCTGGATGCAATGCCCACCATGGGCAGTGCTTTGTCACCAGAGGGTGATTCCTCACTGTGCCTCTTCTGCCTGCAGCCTGGGCTGCCCTGCAAGGAGCTGCTTTGCCAAACTCACTTCAATGAGCAGCAGTCTGACTCACTTCTCTGATTTACCCTAATTAGTTCCCAAACCTCACCCATAAGCACTGCCAGCGGCTTACCCTGCTCACAGGGAAGTGAAACAGAACCAGAAGCTCTTCCTTAAGCCTCTCCAGGCTAAATTTCTCCCTTAAAAAATTTATCATCTTGCTCATTTGCAACTTGCAGTGTCCCCGAGCATCCCCGTGGATGAGCCACACGGAGATGCCAATGTGCAGGTAAGGTCAGAGCCGTGCAGAGGGGGTAATTAGGAGCTGGCACAGCTTTGCCACTGAGCAGAGGTGGTGGCCAGGCTGCCAGAGGATGTGCTGTTTGTTGAAGGGGCTGCATTCCCGGGGAGCTGGACACAGCTGGGCACTGTAAAGCTGCTCCATCACAGAGGAGAGGATTTGTGCTCGGCAGAAGCACAAAGGGGCCAGCTCTGCTGCCTGGTCTCGTAGAATCATGGAATCGTTTAGGTTGGAAAAGGAGCTTAAGATCATCGAGCCAACCATTAGCCCAGCACTGCCAAGACCATCTGAAGCAGGCAGCTGCCAGGATTTGACCCCAGATCCAACCTGCCCCAAGGAGACGGGCTGCTCACTGCACCCAGTGCTGCAGCAGCCCAAAGTGCCGTGAGCTGCCCAGTTTGCAGCTGGGTCCTGGTGAGCTGCAGGGGTCTGTGGGGGGCTGTGGTGCTCACCTGCGTGTAGTGGCTGCAGACAGAGCTGCTGCATTTGGAGGGGCAGCGGGGGGTGCACTCGCGGGGGTGGGGGAAGGAGTAGTGCTGCTTCTCCTGGTGCCACGATTTCAGCATGTCCATAACAGAGCGATACCTGCGGAAGGTGCCATGCTTAAGGTGAACCTCCTCCACCCTGGAGATCATCAGCAAGGGGGAGGAAGGCTCCACATTGAGGGAATAGGGGAGAGAAGCAGGGTGTTACAGAGGCAATGATAGCCTCATGTCACATCAGCTTGTGCCCAAGGCCAGAAGACCTGGCCCTTGCTGGAAGCACCTGAGTGCTCAGCTGCATGGTGGAGATCCAGGATCCACATCTCCCTGGTCCATGTGCCCAGCAGAGGGGGCATTAATGCCATGCTCCCTACATGAGCAGAGGGCACCTCTAGTTTCCTGCATCTACCCTGTTACAAGAGATTGACCCTTCTCCTCTGTGGGAGTGCTTTATGTGCCTCTTGGCTGCATCTCAGTCCTCTGCAACCCCAGCTCAGAATCCCTCTTCTCCTGACCCTCCTGCAACATCATGGGGTGTGTGTGGGTCCCCAGGAGCACTCACCTGCCCGATTGGATGGAGAGGTTCTGCCCCACATATTTCATCAGCTGGGGGGGCCCATGGTCCCACAGGCAGCGCACAGCCCATGCCTCTGCTGCCCTCGCCAGCTGCTCATCCCACATCTGGCCAGGAGGAAAGGAAAAGGACAGGCAGGGATTTTGGGTGCCCAGAGGAGGAAAAAGGAAAAACCCACTCCCTTGGGTTCAGGGCAGGTTTCTGAGCATCCATGGATGTCCCAAAAGCATGACTCAAATGTCAGGCTGGTGAAAGCCCGGGGAAGCATGGCAGTGTGTCCCTGAGCGATGAACCACCCCAGCTGCCCACTGCACCTCCTAGGCACGTCGGGTGCCTGCTGCCCAGGCAGAGGATGGATGCCCTGAATCAGTGCAAGTCCCGAGTGAGTAATTCCCTCTGGGAATATTCTCCTTCTGCAGAACATGGAGCTGAGCCCAAGGGATGAAACCTTGCAACCTCGCGCTGCTGCTGCAGCTCACAGCTGTCCCCAGTGCTCCACTGCAGCCCTGGCCACAGGATAGCTGGTTCCTCCATGCGTTATTTAAACGTTCCTCACCCACCCTCAGCTGCTCTGGGGACATGACTGAGAGAGTTATTTTGGAAGGCAGGAATTTAGGCCAGGGAAGAAGCAGTGCAGGGTGTTCCCGGGCACATCTGACCCACTCTGGTACCCAGCAAGCTGGGCTGCTGTGTGCTTCTCCCAGACTCCCATCCAGCGACCACCCAGCCGCTCTGCGGGAGCTTCAGTCCCCTCCCTGAGAGCAGAGCAGCGTGTGGCACCTCCTGCCCCGAGGATCCCATAGGGCAGCTGGAAATCCCTCCTCTTGGTGGCTCCTCATTTCTCCTCCCTTTAGGGCTGGGTTAGGAGGTCAAAGCAGGGTGCAGACAACCTGGGGAAGGCTCTGTCCAGGGTGGCCCTCATCTGGAGGAGGTGTCCAACCTTCGAGGCTGTGCAGCCCCTCTCTGACCCACCTCTGCATGTTTCTTCTCCCAGGGCTGGCATCCTTGGCATGCTCCCAAGGAAACCTGGAGCTTGGGTTGGGGCTGGAGTGAGAGGAAATGCTCCCACATGGGCTTTGGGTTGAGACCTTTTTTCATGTTTGTAGCCACCTCCCTTCCCCTAATGCTACCCCTGCAGCTCAGCTGGACAGATCCTGCCATCCCTCAGCCAGCAAGCTCCCAGATGTCCTAGGCATGGGACCAGGGGTTCTAAATCTGCCCCTGGCTGAAAACATTCCCCCACTGGGACTCCATCCCTGCTGTGCAGAGACTGCTTGGGTTTGCCCTGCACCAGGGATGCAAAACACTTCCCGGGACAGAAGTTTAGCTGTGAACCCAGGGCAGTGCCCTGACATCCCCATGTGTCCCTACCAGGTAGGGTGCCCACATGACGGGTGAGCCCCTTGACCCCACTGCAGCACCCAAGAGCTGTGGACCCAAAAAACACCCTGCCAAAGCCCAACTCACCATATACTCCATGTTGGCAGCAGGAGGGGACACCTGTGCCCGCACTTGGTTGTGATAGTCCAAAATCACGCCCATGTCGTGGGGGGAGAGGTATCGCTTCCGACGGCTCCGGGGAACCCCCACACCCCACTGCAGGCCTGCAGCTCTGCCCTCGGGGGGGGACAGGAGCGCGGTGGCATTGGGCAGCAGAAAGGAGCTGGACTGCTGGGTCATCCAGAAGCCCAGGGCAGTGAGGTACAGGTGCAAGTGGAGCACAGTCATGTTAGCCTGGCTGCGAGGATCAGCCAGTGGCTTATTCACTCCTGCACGGAGTTAAGCAAGGACAGGGCAGATCGCTGGTTCCCGCTGCCGGCGTGTGGATCTAGGAAAGAAAACAACACAGGCACCGCTCAGGTTTGCAAACCAAAAGAATATAAAAATAAATTTTCCCGTTCTTTACTTTTCAAAAGAAATGTTTAAAAAGTAATCTTTTTGATAACTTTATTTATTTCAACAAATTCCCCAGGACCATCAAGGCAATGGCTGGGGAATTTGTTTTTCTTGTTGTTTCTTAAGAAAATAAACAAAACCAGTGCAAAATCTCCCCCATTTTTCACTTATCACACGTACCTGCCAGGCAGGGGCTAATTAGGAGCATGCTGAGATATTCACCGCAGCCGCCTGCCCTGTAACTTCCCAAGCGTTTGGTGTTGAGTAAATCCCCAGCACAAATAGAAATCTCATACAGATAAAGAAAAGCACAGCGAGTTTTAAAGGCATCGGTGAGAAATCCTAACGACTCTTTATCTCGGGGAAAGAAAAATAGACCTCTGCAAAAGCAGAATTATTTAAAAACCCCAGGAAAACGTTGGAATATCTCCACGTCTGTCAGCCAATGTACCTCCTCGCATCCCTGCCGGCCCTTCCCTGGAGCAGAGGGGAGGATGTTCCCCCGACTACGTACCTTGAGGACTGAGCCAAGAGCAGGCGAGCCCGGCAGCGGTGGCGGTGGCAGCTGGTGGGATTGACCTTTGCAAACAACCTGCTGGGGCAGATGCGGGCGAGAGGTTTAGCTTAGCCCCGGCGGGCAGCCCGCTGCGGCATCTGACGCAAAAGCTGCATCTTAACTCTTCCCCCAGGGAAAGTCCTGAAGTTTGGAAGGAGCCCTGCTAGGAGATTTATAGGCTGGTGGATGCATCCGCGCGCTGAGGCGCACGCAGGCACGCTGAGCGCCGGCAGGGAAGCGAGCAGAGCCCTGCTTGTTCCTCCAGCGGGCACGGGGGCTGCCTGGGGATTTTTCAAGCTATCTGCAGGCAGACATCCCCAGAGTGCTCTGTTCATCCCCATCCCCCACCCCCAGTCTGGGATCGTGCTGGGAGCTGTGGATAGGGAAGTGAATCCAGAGCAGTGAGGGATGTGGAGGGGGGTTTGCCCCAGGGTGGCAGCAACAGGGCTGGCACTTGCCGGGAGTCCGGGGGTCACCCCGCTGAGGTGCAGGCTGAGCAGATGTCAGAGGTGTCCCTTTCTGAGGATGGCTGGGAGGGGACCGGGTGACCATATGTATCCCTGGGCCAGCAGCTCTCCCTGATAGAAATGAAGTCGCTTGGCAAGCAGAGTGCTGCTGCCCGTGGGTTCCTCAAGGACCAGGGTTTGCCACAGCCCCCGGGGGCTCTGCCCATGTTCTCACCACTGACCTGGGCTGGCAATGACCATCCAGGGGCATCCCAGGGGAAAACAGCCCTTCCTCTGCGGGCTCTGGTTTCCCAGGCAGCCTGACTGGTGTCCAGGTGTCTGTCCCCAGGGAGGGGAAATGGCTGCAGAAGTCTGAAAGCCATAGACAATCCTGCAGCATCAAGTGTGTTTCCCTACAACACCCCAAACGGCCACGATGCCCGGGGCCTGCTGAATGATTGCAGGTCACAAAAATGTGAGCCTGGAAGGCTGGAGGGGCTGCTTGCAATGCCTGTCACATCTCCTTGTGCTTGGAGCCAGTGTGAGCAGCCACGTGTGAGCTGCAGCAGGGCTTGCTGCCATCACCCTACCATGCCACGGTGCCCCATCTAAAGCACCCAAGGTGCTCGCCCTGTGCCTTCCTAGCTCTGGGTTCACCAGGACACAGGTGGGTTTGGAGACAGGGTTTGGATCTTTGGTTGCATGAAGGGGACAACCAAGGCCTCTCCTGAGCTGACAGAAAGCACGGAGCTGAGACCAGAGTGCTCCCAGGGGAAGGCTGGTGCTCAGGCTGGGAGACAAGGAGGCTGCTGGAGCAGAGGAGAAGGTAGACCCACAGAAGCACTGCTTCTTGTCCTCACTGGTTTGACTGGGATGCAAATTGAGGACCTTGGCCATACAGCTCCAGCCCCGTGCTGGGACTGATGGCACATTTCAACTGGCTGCACTCAGCTGCCTCAGAGAGCACAGATTCTGACCAGGAGCTCTGGGAGGAGCAGACCAAGTGTGGAGCAGGACTAACACCCAAGTGCTGAGCTGCTGTACTACATCAACACAGCTTCACCCTGCTGTCAGCTGCTGCCAAAATAGTCCCCTGTGTGTATTTTTCTTGGCATCTGCTCTCCTGTAAAGCAACTCAAGATGCTGTGCGCCCTGGGGAGCAGCTGGAGACATGTGCTGGAGGGATGTTTCCATCCCCTCCCGACCCAGCGGGTGGGACGATGATTGTGCCGGTGAGGAGACAGGGAAACCGCTGCCGAGACACCTCCGGCCCCGCTGCAGCACCGCGGGAGGGGGTGCCTGGCTGCAGACAGCAGCAGCACCCTGTGCATGGCAGGGCTGGGCAAGCTGATGGGAGCTGTGATGTGCTGCAGATGCCAGCACTGGGCATGTCAGGGTGTAGGGGTAGCTCCCAGAGCCCAACAGTTTTCCAGGCTGCCTGATGTAGGCGGTCTAACCAGCTCAGCTTCACTTTCCCAGCACCAAACCACCCCAAAACACCACTCACCCCTCCACAGCTGCTGGGCAAAGCACCATCCCCTGTTTGCCAACACCCCTATTTTATGTCCACCTGTATGTAGAGGTGAGTGCCAGCTCCAGGGGCTGGCTGCAGGGAAGTCCTTTGTACCGCACTGGGAGAGCACATGCTGGGGCTGCCTCCCTCTGCTCAAGCCCAGCCGTCAAATCTCTCATTAGTAAGGCTGGTAAAAGTGGGTTCCTTCCCATCGAATTAGAAAGGCAGACAGGGACATGCAATCTCAGCTGGGCAGAGTGGGGACATGGTCTGGGCAGACTGGGAGCAGCAGCTGCTGCCAAGTGCACACCAAGGTAGGGAGGGCACTGGGCCCGTGTTATGAGGAGGGGTTTTTAATGATCTACTGTTTTTCAAAGGACAGAGCCCTGAGTGCAAATGCTTGTCTGGTACCATGAGCTGCAAAGCTTTGCATCTGAGATTTTGTTGAGTTCTTGTCTCCCTGGGGCTTGGGAGGAGCAAGCCCACAGCAGGTCCTGCTGCCACGCAGCAGCCGAGCCACACCGCGACTCTGCGCAGAGGCAAGGCGAGGGTTTTGTCTTGGGTGCAGATCGAAAGCACTGCTTAATCAGCACTCTGCGAGACAATCCAAATTCCAGGAACTGGAAGGGGTTTGTGTCCCTGCCAGGCGTAATATCCTGCAGCCCAGACTGGCCCGGCTGCCAAAGCACACGGTATCTGCAGCGAGGACCTTGCTGGGAGCCAAGAAGCACACGCATTCAGCTGGTTACAGCAGCAGGGCCAGCAAATTCCCATTTTAATGAGCATCAGGGGGGAAAAAAAGAGATAAATCACTGGTTCATGGCACTCTCCTGGCAGAGACGCCCACCGATGCTTTTAAGACCAACTAACATAGCAGCTTGCTCCAGAATAAGCCATAACAGGAGTTGCAGGATTTCTCTGGGATGTTTGCTTCTCTCATCTGGTGGCTTCAAGCATCATCAGTCTTCACCCCTGTACCAAGGGGACGGATGGTGACATCAGCCCACACAGGACTGAGCAGGGCTTTGCCCTTTGCTGAGGGACAGGATCTGCTGTGATCCCTGAGCATCCCTATGTCTGGAGGAGGCTGATGGGGCTTTCCATAGCAGAGACCTTCTCTTTACTGGGGTAGAATGAAACAAAACCAAAGCCCTGTTTGAACAAAGCTCTTTTTCTCAGGTAATGCACAAATTCTGTTGCTCTCATAAAATATTCCCCTCTTGGGAAGTGGCAGAAAGGCTCATTGTCCAGCTTTGCAGACAGCTGTTAATATCCCCCAGTCCTGCCCCAGACACCACCAACAGCTCCAGCTACTCAGGTGCCTACACCAGCAGGGGAGGAAAGTGGGGATTTTGATGGCTTTTTGGATTTCTAGAGCCCTGCAGAGGTCCAGCGCATCCAGAACTGGTTTGTCCTCATGCATCATGAAATGAGATCTTCTGACTTAAAAGGAGGAAGACTTGATCTCCACATCTTGTGATGTGAGAAAACCCAGGCTGAACTCCTGTGCATTTATTTGTGATCTCCCGGGAGTAAAACACCCTGCTGAGCTGTAACCCAAGTGAGATCAGTCCTGAAGTCTAAGGACTTCAGAGTCATTCTTATTGCTGATTAAGATCAGCTCCTTGTAAAAGTTGAATCCCTTTCTGAACCAAGATGAGCCTCGGAGGAAGAGGTGCAGAAAGATCAAATCTCCTGCTGAAAAGGTGACTATGATAACTATCCAGTTATTGATTTCTACTGGATTTTTCCTGACCCCAGGCCCAAACCAAATCCTCCTCTTGGAGGCTGACTCCTAACACACTTGAGCGGTGACAGTGTCTCCTGGGCAGCGTTCCGGCTGTTTGTGGCCAGCTGGCAGCAGTGATGCAGCTGAGACAGTACAGGACCAGACCCTCACAGAGGAGCATTTCTTCTCTGCCGAGGCCGCGATTCCAGGAGGAGGGGAAGGATGTAGGGAGAGAGGAGCACTTGGGCCAGCTGTGGGGCACAGCTCATGCCAGGGGCACCACACATGTGACCTGAATGTGCAGTCACAGGAGCAGGGACCACAGCGGAGAGGTCAGCGGGACGGGTTGGAGAGGGCCAAGTCTTTTCCAGCCTTTATCACAACTCCTCGAGGCATCACAGCCTGCCTGTGACAGCACGCTGACCCAGCGGCTTGTAAAGCGGAGCCCAGACTCTGGGGCTTAGAGCATTTCCATTAATGAATGTGAGGTGCCTCACTACTCCCTCCTGCTCTTTCCAATCACAAAGACACTGAACACCTCTCTGATATTTAGGACTGTTTGCAACCCACGGATGTTGCTGTAAAATCCACCCATGGGATTGTTCCTGAGCCAGGGGCAGGTTTGTCCATCTACAGGGACTGGCCGCTGTGTTCTCTGCAGCCCAGCCCACCATCCTGGAGTCTTCCACACGATGCCTAATGCCTGCCTCTGCTTCAGGTGCAACGTCCTCCCATAACCCACAGCTGCCGTCTGTATATTTTCAAGGACAAGAGAAAAACTAAAACTAAAGTGAAAAAAAACCACTTTCCCATTTTATATCTAGTGATGCTGCGGGGAGCCAGCCGCTGGGAGTGCAGGCAGGAACCTGCATGCGTGGATCCACCACTCAGGATGAACTTGCTACCAACCAAAGGCCACCTGGGCACTGCCCCAGCTCTGTAAGCTGCGGTTTGCTCATTTTACTGGTGCAACTGGCCAGGTCCTGGCAGGATCCTGATCCTAGGAGCCTTTCATGATAGAACAACTGTGGCTGACAGGACTAATGCTTTTGTGGCACAGAGTAAAATCCGTTTGTTTTAGGGTATGTCCTGGGTCTGCTCCGGGTTAATTATCACCAGCAGCTGCTGGCCCAAGCAGCTGGGAGGGGCCACAGTGGGATAAACAACTGAGGCAGGCAATGGGAGAGCTGATCCCACACTGAGCCCTGCCCCTGTATAAGGGGATGGCTGGGTCAGGCTACCTCTTCTCAGCTTGCTTCTGTGTAGTTGGAGCAGGGAAAGTTGGTGTCTCAGGCACAGGTAGAACTTTCCTGGATTCTATTTCTTGCTTCTCTATCATTTCATTAGTACCATTGTTATTACTGTTGTTTTCTTTTCCCCTGATGTTGTTTTATTAAACTGTCAGCTCCTGGGGTCTCACTGTTGTTTTTTTTCTTCCTCCTCATTCTCCTTCCTATCCCACAGGAGGGGTTTTGGAGGGTTGGGGGGAAGCAGTGGGTGAGCAGCTGCATGGTGTTTGGCTGCCAGCAGAGGTTACCGTGGCCGGGTATTACCGAAGGCATCCAGCAAGGCTAACAGGATCATATGTGATCTCCTTGGTCAATAGGTGGGTGCCAGCCCCTCCGCCTCTCCCTGTGGCACTGTCTGAGCTGTGGTCCCCACTAGCAGCCCGCAACTGCCTGCAAGGAAGCTGTGAAGGCCACTGGCTCCAGCCAGCACCAAGGTATAATTGGAGCCTTTGAAAGGTGAGAAATTTTTCTGCCAGCTCTAGAAATAAATGTCTCTGAAGTTGAGTACTGCAGATGGTAGTTTATTGCAAAAGTATTTTTTACAGTAACGAGGCTAAGTTTAGAAATTCACTTAACAAACAACATGGGAGGTCCTCTCGGCACAACTTGAAGATAGTTAATTTGCTGTTTGCTAATGATTAATTTTTTAGGCTGGTGCTGCAGGTGCATGATGGTCTTGCTGCACTCTGCCAACACCAGAAGGATCTAACAGGTCAAAAGAAAGTGAGACCCATCACACCATGAGTCACCTGAGACTGAGATAGACCCAAACCAGGAGGCCAAACATCATCTGTGACCTTCTTGCCAGCTGCACTTGGGCTAGATACTGGAACCCCCAGCCTCAAGCAGTTCTGTGTCCATCACCCACAACTTGCCCAGGGGGGTGCAGCCCACACCCAGCTCTGCCCATGGACTCAAGCCAGGGTCAACAGCCCAGGAAACATGATGATGGGGGGGGTACTGTGCTTATCACCTGCTTTCCACATGGTCTGCTTTAGGCTCAAGGCTGAGAAACTTATTGATCCCCGTGGGAGTTCCCCATTCTGCAGGGCAAAATTATCCTGCGCAAAAGGCAACTTCTGGGGTGAGCTGAGAACCTCTTTCCTTGGCATCTAACACAGTAAGTGGTACCTGCAGGAAATGCTGCAACTGCAGCAACAGGCTGGATCAGCTGCTGGTTGGGGGCTAGTGCATCACAGCCCCGAAAGCACAGACCCGATGAAGTGAAGTCAGGACACCCTGGCAGCATTACCGTGTAATTTTCTTGCTTGGACGGGTGTGTGCAGCAGCCTGACTGCAGCCCCTGTGTATTCAGTCCCTTCCCTTTTTTCCAAGACCAAAATTAAGATAGAAACTGAGCACCTGGCACCACTTCACAGGCAGGTTTGCCATGGCTGCACAGGGAGGTCTTGTTCCTATTGCCCCTCTGCTTGGGGGTGGCCCTTCTGCTCACGTGCCCATGGTCATTATTGGCCACCACAATGGCACCAGCAAACACCCTCCCAAACCATCCCCACCGGTGTACAGTTCACTGCCTCCATCTGCAAAATGTTTTTGCTACAGAAAAATGTTGATGGTGCTTGTTTGTTTGTCTCAGATTAAATAACAGTGGGGCTAAAAGAGCTGCTGCTGTTCCTTGCTGACTCTAGAAGAAAAGAAGGATGTTTGCGGTGGTTTATCATTCCTTGGGATGTTAGGATGGGGTCTCCTGAAGGTTTTGCTTCTCCCCAGGGTCTGTCTGGGGTGTGTGCACCAGGGAGGAGGATGCAGGTCAGGTGGTAATCGATCAAAGCCTAGCCAGCTTTAAAAGCAGACTGGTGAGCACAGTGAGGTGGTGCAGGAGGAAAGACACAACACGGGAGTGCTCAAGGGTGTCTGGAAGAAATGGAGGGGGTTTGGGTAGGAAAGATGTGCCCATACAGACTCTGGGTGCATTAACATCTCTTCACGAGGCTGAGAAACAACTGTGGCCTGGCCCTCCTGGGGGGTCCAGCAGTGCTGTAGCAGAGTGAACACCTAACAGGTGAGATGGGGGTGTAATTCTGGAGCTTTTGATCTCCTGAGTGAAACTGGGTGCACCAATTTCCATACATATTTCTCCATCTGTACTATTGTGCTGGTCACATCTCTCAGAGGACTTTGAGTCTTGCTGGTGACTGGCCCTGCATCAGAGCTGGTTCTGTCCTTCCAGGTGAGCGGGTCAGGATTATGAAGGATTTCTGGAACCTGTTTCTGGCATTGAAGGTGAAAGGAGCCTCAAATATTCTTCTTCACTTTTAACATTTCTTGCTGTACCCACAGCTGTGGGGCTTCCTGTCTTTTGCCCACAGAACCTAAGCAGCTTGATGGACACTTGATATTTTCAGCCCTCCACTCTCCCATAAAGATTTATTGTGAATCTTTGCCAAGAAATCTCCCTTTTCTCGTGGGACTTCCAAGCTTTCTAACATCCAGATGGCTGGATGCAAGCCACCATGCCTCTGTCTGCCTACACATGAACCTTTTCAGCTTCAACCATAGTGCCTCAGATGTTTGCAAGGCCCCTTTTGCTCAAAGCTGGACAAAGGCTGGAAAAGCAAAAAAAACCCCAAGAATCTTGAGATGCTCTGTTCTGCTTTATTTCTGTAGCCTTTACCCAAGGAAGACTGTGGTGCCCTACAAACACAGCTCGTGCAGCCCCTGCTCTGGCACACCAGGCAGGGATTGCAGATAACATGGATACACCATCACTGCTGTCTCGTGCCAGACTTACCAAGGTGTTGTTTGCTCTTCATCTGTCTTGGACTCTGTGTTTATTACAGCAAAATGTGCATGCTGGGGGCCTGCGTGTACTTGACTGTCCAAAAAGCAACCTCCTGCTTTTTGGATTGCTAGCATGAGGCTGAGCCAAGCACGTATGTGAGTTATAAAGGAATGGAAATCAAGAGTTCTGGTTCCAAAAGCATTTGCCAGGTGATATAAAGAAAGGAGCTCCCTGGGCTCAGTCAGTGCCAGATGCTGTAAGGAGCTGCAACCCCTGAACTAACTTAGACACCCTGTCTGCCACAAGTGTGGCAAAATTCTGTTTTTCCAAGAAGGTAAAAACCTGTAAGGAACCATGCAGCTGGAAGTCCCAGACAGACATGTTGTGTTGGTGTCACAGTGTCCCTGTGGAGCTATGCTGTGCTGCAGAAGCTGGGAGAGGGTTGGGCTGGGAAAGGGGCAAGGCCATGGCTTTGTGATGCAGAAACTCAGCAAGAAGAGCCAAAGGTGGTGAGAAGCACACCGATGTTCCCTTCCCGTGCTCGGCCAACCCACAGGGTTTTGAAGGGGAAAGCAAGCAGCAAATAGCACAGCACTGTTATAGAAAATCTGTGCCCAGGGAGAAAGAGAAGAACCCATATTTGCAGGGTGGACACCATGCCAAAACTTCCCTGACTTCCAAGGGAAAGAGACTGTCTTCCACCATCTGCCCCTTGCCTATGACCTTGTGCAAGTGTTGGTGCTCTCTGGTCTCTGTGCTTGGGGGGTGTGTGTGTCATTACCCCTCTACTCTGGGTGTTAAGGCAGAGTTTGTGTTGTTTCATGCTGAGATGTATTTCCCTGGGGGCTGGGTCACTGTCCACTGTGGCCATAGCAAAGGTTACTTGCAGATCATGCCTGTGTGAGTTTATGTCAACGGGAAGCCCATGAACTCTCTTAATCTATGGGCTGACCTGCTTGTCTGTGAATTATTCCTGTCCAAAGAGCTTGAAGTATGGCTGTAAACCCCAGAGAGCTTTCTACTGCCCATGAGCCCAGCCATGGCACAGCCAGGGCTCTCAGTATTGGGCAGGATGACTGGCACTGGCTGCCTCACCAGTGCCACCACCTGATCCTGCTGCTGGCTTGGGGAGCCATTGCAGGGGACTGCTACCAGGAAAGGCTCCTGTATGAGGATAGTCCCCTTTGCTGGCCTTGGCGTGCCAGTATGTGACCTGGGCTCCTCAGCCAGGACACTTGTGGTGGGTGGACACCAGGGTCACTGTTCTAGCAAGGCATGACTCCCTGATGTGTATGTGCTTTGATCTGCCAGGGATAAATGAGAGTGTTTGAAATACACTAGGAAAAAGATCCATATATCTAAGAAGGTATAGAAGGGAACTAGATTCCAGTGAAAGCCTTGGAAGGTCCAAACCTGTGATCTGCACTTTAACTGAACACACCCAAAATGGGATCAATTCTCTCTGCACCTCAGCACAGTGACATGCTTCCCAGGGTCCTTTCTCTCTGACTAGGAGACGTGAGTGCCTGAAAACCCTGGAACCTGGACACCTAGTCTGAAGACAGCTACCTGGTCTGGGCATACTCTGGGTGCTGGCAGCTCCCCCGAGCCCACGCTCCCCAGTGTCTGCCCTTTGAAGTACAGAGGAAGCTGGATGGGGGATTCCTTGTCGATTCTGCCCATTGCTCAGACTGTGTCCACAGAGCAAGACAGGAGTCTGATGGTGGCCTGTGCTGACATCCATACCAGCATGACCTTGCCCACATGCCATGAGAGGTGAGGAGGACCCAGCAGTGGAGCTGAGGACGCAGCAGTATCTGGAGCACACACCCCCACGGGGACATGGGCTTGTGGTGGCCAAGAGGGACCCTGGTTGGTAAGGTTCATGCTGCCGCGTGCTTCCTGCTGCTGGTGAGATTGGAGCAGCCTGCACGGGCAAGCGTGGTACAATCCAGCCTTCATCTGCTAACAGATGTGCTGGTGCCAGCTCCCGCAGAGGCACCTGGCAGGTCGGAGGGAGGTGCTCGGTGAAGGAAAGTCCAGAGCCCATCTGCCCTGCGGCCGCTGTCTCACAGGACAGCAAACACTGAGCTCACCAAGGCAGCTGTTGCCTTTGGCACGTCCCTCTCCCCGCTCCACTTCCCTGGCAGACGTGGAGCGCGGTTTAACACCGGTATCCCGTCTGCTGCCCATGTGTTGTTGCTGGACTGAGCCT
>VWZY01007282.1:9699-32724 GCA_013399075.1 Chloroceryle aenea | reverse complement strand
TGCTGGGGTGATTGGGCCCCCCACACCCATCTTTCTCTGCCTTGAAAGCAGGAGAGGTGAGAGCTGTGCCCCAGTCACCAGGAGGGGGGCACCCCCAGAGCCTCCCTAGCATCTTCCCAGCGCGCATCCCAGAGCCAAGGGCTGCACACCCTCAGGGGCTGAACACTATTCCCAGATGGACCTGTTGCAGCCCCGGTGCTTGTCATCATCCAGCTGTGGGTTCATGGCTCAGAGAAAGGGAGGATGGCATTGGCCCAGGGTCCATGGCTGAGCAGGGGGATGCTGGGTCAGGTTTGGCCAGGGGGGTGAGGATGGGACCAGCCCCATCCATCTCATCTGTCACTCAGCTCTTTTTGATTTTTCTCATCCCTTTTTCTTTTTTTTTAGCCAGTATTCTCACACTGTGTTGATAAGAGAGACACTGGGAGCACTTGTTGGTGGGCTGGTGGCTGGGACTAGTGCTGCATGTCCACATCTCCCCCTCCACAGCCTGCTGCAGTACAGACACCATGGACAGGGTGATGCAGCAAAGCCCTCTTTACAGAACCAACACCTCAAACCCCTGGAAGTGGGTTGAGGATGTGTCAGAAGCTAGAACCTGATGAATTGATGGAAGTGTTATATGATGGTATGTCATCTGGTGTGGGTGGCTTCCAGTGCCCACCCTTAACCCTGTGACAGCAGGTGGGAGATACAATGTGCTCTGGGGCTCTGTGAACAGCTGATGCCCATCTGGAGTAACCGGGGTGAATAAAGTGGTTATAGAGCTAAAGTGGCAGTGCTGGGAACAGGACTGGTCTTCTCCACAAGTAAGAAAAGGACCTTCCTCTCTGCCTGCTCCGGTGATGGAAAGGATGAGAAGTCTCCATGAGTTCATGGACCGTGCTAAGGAGAAAACCTCCAGGTCTCCTCACCACCGTGTTTTGTGTCTACCCACCTCCTGAAGTAGTTCAGTAAATCAACAAGGCTCCCCTCTGTGCCTGCCGAAACCCCTCCAGCCGTCTCGCACAGATGACCGTTGAGGTGATGAGGAGGGTTAATTGACCCTGACAAATATTTACCTGTTTCTTTGGGTTTACAGAAACCTCACACCAGCCCCAGCTTTGAAGTGCAGTTCAAAGCCCCAGCAATGCTGACGTCTCAGCGGGGAGCAAGCTCTTACTGGTGCGTGAAAACACGGCCCTCCAAAGAGGGGAACCACGACCCCCGTTCTTCGTGGAGGGCACCCAATGCATCGCTGGCATCTTCCATAACCTCATAGGGTCCAGTTTGTCAAACCACACAAGGATAAGATCTGCTTTGCTGATTCTTTGGAGCCTACATTAAATAAACAGCCCAAAGAAAGGTGTTTTTTTCCCAACAAAGTGGCAGAACATGCTTCTCATGTAGTTTTTTTCCTAAGCTCTGAGTGGTGTCAACAGAGATTGGGCTGAGTTGCACATCTGTGGTGGGTTCAGATTTTATAAAACTAGCTTGTGTGAACTGTACAAATAAACACTTGTGAAAAGAATCCTGTTTCTTTAAGTGAAGCTGGTAAATGCTCTGATTTAGTTAAAGCACTTGGATTTGGCTTTAATTTTATTTTTCATCAAACTTAAAGCTAGAGGAGGAAAAAAAATATTGTTTATTCTCAGAACAGGTAGAGTCCAAGCAGCAGGAGCACAGCCTTTATCACTCACCTCCTCTGTGGGCTGCCAGTGACACCCGCTGCCTTGTGCACTGTTGACCACCCTCCATACTTTCCTTCCACGTGGTAAGATGCAGACTGGATCACTGTATTTCGGAAGATGCTCAGTTCCTGGCAGACTGGGATGCGCTTCCTTGGCAGGAGCTGAGAGCAGCCAGTCTGGTCCACTTAATGTGGGGAAACAGGGCCAGATCACAGTGGACCAGTAAGGGTCCTGCCAGCCTCTCGTACCTGATGGAAAATGCCATGAGATGCCTTGGAGAAGGTGCAGGAGCTCCCTAACAAACACTTCAAGCTTCATCTGCTGTTTGGGAGCATTGAACCCTAATGGCAGTTCTTCTTCCACACCTGGTGGGCCTCCACAGGTACAGACAGGAAAGCAAGTGCTCTCAAGCTCCTGCAGAAGTTAATGGGAAAAGTCCTGCCTGGGGAAAAGGGTGGTAAACCAGAGCCCAGGCACCAGTACAGCTCTGGGCTTCCCCTTGAGGCAAATTAATTTCTTTGCTGCTGGGGAGTGGCTGACCTGGGCATCGCTCAGCACTCTTCACACTGAAGTGTCCTCCTGCATCACTGTCCTTCTGCCCATCTTGTCTTTCAGATGCCCCCCATGGTTGGTGACAACATCAATAAACCCCAAGCCTGGGGCATCCTGGATTCCTCTGCCCATGGCTGAGAAGTGGAGACAGCCCTGTGATGAAAGAGAGTGGCAAGGCCATGGGAGGTGTCGATCTCACTGAACACAGGTAACAACTGAACTAATACTTAAAATAAAAATAATAATTAAAAAAATTAAACATCCAAATTAAGACTGTGACAACCTTTAGTGCACTGACTATTCAGCATGCCCCTTGAATATCTTTTGTAATTATTATTTTTACCTACAGAGCATTTCAATAGTTATTATGGTCAGGACAAATTCAAATGTCACCTCCAGCCAACATTTATATAACTAACTAAGCCAGTAAAGCACAGGTTAAATATTATGTATATTTATTTTTTTTAGCTTTACACTTAATATTTGTAATTATATATTTGACTGAAATAGCCACAGCTCATGTTAGTGTCTGTCTGTGCCAGTTATCCAGTCAAGAAACCAGGACTGTTAACTGTGGTCCTGGCTGTAATCAACATCTGGGCATACCACTCTGATTCTTTCCTGCAAACCTATGAGCTAAAAATGCACCAGTGGAGTCTGAAAAATTCATATTTCTGAATATGAATAAGCACAGACCATTTCCTTCCCACACTTGATCAGTTCCAATAAACAGTAATTTCTTAGTCTAAAAGAAGTGCAATACTTTGGTAGAGCAGCTCAAGGGCCACCCAGCAAAGGGGTTTGTGGAAATTGTCATTGTAAGCTTTACCTGGTGTTGCAGCTGTGACTGATAGTCGTTATAGAAAGGGAATAAATGGAAACACCTAATGCTATCAGCACATGGCTATCAGAAAGGTGAATCAGACTGGGCAGGAGTTACTTCCCAGTAACTGTGCTGCTGGGAGAGCATTGCCCACCCAGTCTGCAGGGAAATACTCACCCAGCAGCTGCCTCGAAAGACAACCCAGCAGGAATCAAATTCATTCAAATATGCAGGTGTTGGGGGGTGAGGATTTTCTCCAGCAGACACAGAAGGTGTGAATTATACGCTGTGCAGAAAAAGGGGGATATTTCATCACCCCAGCTGCTCAAGGAAGTCAGGCAATTAGATAAACGTGACTAATTAAGGCCTTTCTATGCCCAAGTGCATGTACGCTCACGTGAATTATATGTATCTTTACATGTGTAATCTCATCCCCACTTCATCTTTCTAATGAGCTATTTAATTTGTATTGTAGGAAGAGTAACAGTTTTACATCTTTGTGAACTCTGGCTCTTCAGCCCATTATCATTCCCCGATGCAAGCTCACAGGGGTCTCTGAAGGAAATTTAGGCAGGAAGGGAACAGAACCTCTCCTGTATCCTGCTCGGGGTATGGGGGTACAGGGGTTAAGGGACTTGCCTGTGGCTGGAGAGGGAGTTTGTTAGAGCTACAAATTAAACCCAGCTCCTCGGAGTCCATGCTCATGACAAGACCATTCTCTTCTGTAAACTCAGACCCGCCATTAGTCTGCTCTGCTGTAATCTGGCTGTGCAGGGCAAGAAATGTAAATATTTTGTAGCAGTAGGTATTAATTTGTAGCTTTAATAAAGTTTGTGCCACTGAAAACTGAATTGGTTCTTTCTTCTGCTTTGCCCCATTTCCCAAAATATGTTGATCTTTGGATGTAACCGCCAAATATGCTGAAAATTCCCTGCAGCTCAGATCATACTCTTCCTATTCATCTGAGGAGAGCTGGAGGGGAAATGTGTGACCTGCAGAGGTTTCCAGGCCGGGTCCAGTGATGGTTCAACCCGTGCAAGTTCCCTGGGGTTAATTTCCACACCTTTTTCCAAAATTCTTGGGTTTCAGGTCTGGGAAAGACCTTTCCCATTCGTTTGGGCAGCCACACAGGTGGTGAGTTGCCACAGCCTCCCTTCTGTGTCTCGACTCAGCACCTCTGTGAATAACACAGCATCTGCTCGCAGGAGTGAGACTTAACCTTGGCTCTGCCCAGACCGATGACAAGACCAGGGCTCATAGAAGAGTGTCCCTCCCTGTCAGAGATGGGCAGCAAAGATCTAGGCCAGTGTAAGGGGAAGGCTGCCCTGCCTCTGTCCCAGGCTGCATTTCAAAGGCATCACTGACACAAGGGAACAAAGCACAATCTTATTTTTTTAATCTTTTTTGTTGTTAAGCTGACAGTGAATAGAGAAGGCTGCAGAGCTCAAAGCACCGAGGCTGATGGACAGTGTCTCAGCAAAGGCCCAAAACTATCTTCAACTTCAAGCTTAAGTTCCTATTAGGCAAAGAAAACACAACACAAATTATGCTTATGTAGCACCTCTCATGCAAACATCCCAGGACGCTCCACGATCAAACTCAAACACAATCAATCATGGAGATGTGAGCAGCACTCAGCAAGGAAAACAGAGAGCAGGGGAGGCTCGGCAGGAATGAGCGGCATGGCCTCCACGAGCACCTGCCTTCTGGAGGGTTGGCCAGGGCCCCCGGGCAGGCAGCGAGGGGTCAGCAGATGTTGAGGGGGGTGGGAATCTCTGTGAGGACAAGCTGGGAAAAGAGGGGTTTTCCTGGGTCAGAACGGGCCATTGCTGGTGGGGTGACTCGGGCCCACTGAGTGAGTGTGTGGGCCCAGGGTGGTGGCTTTGCTGGTGCTGCTGGACGGTGTACTCAGATGTGCACCACCATCTCCTCCTGGTGTCCCTGGAGCACTGTGGCGTCAATCAGCCCATGAGAACCCATTTTCACACAAGTTTAGGTCAGAAAAGAACCATTGCTTTTGTTTTTTTTATAAAAAAATTGGGTAGTCTTTCTCCTTCTCCTCCAGGCATCCTTCTTTGGTGGCAAGAGAGCAGTGGGCCCAGAAATCCCACCAAAAAAAACCAAAACAACAATTTCTCCACAGCTAATTTTTAGCACCCAAATTAGGTGTACAGTCGCCCCATGTTCCTGGCAAGGGTTCTAAGGTTGTCTCTCCACTGACTGTGTACTGAGACTGGGGTGACCCTGTTTCCAGGTGAGGATCCTCGGTTCTGTGGAAGGTCCACACAGACCTTCCACACCATAGTCCTGCATTAGCAAGACAGACTTCTTGCAAATGAAGTGATTAACAGATGATTAACAGAATCACCAAAATGAGACAAATTCATTATCTAAGCAATTAAATTATTTAAAATAATTGACAACTTGCAGTGTCATTGTCCTTGCTCCAATGAATAGTGAACTGCCTGGTACAACACGAATTATACGACCAGGAGGAATTTCCTCCCAACCTGCCACAGCTCAGGAGTAAGGATGCTCTTCCCAGACCTGTTGGATCTTACTTCAAACCTCTGGTCAGGCAGTTGGGATCTCCCCATTGCCTGTCCCAAGCTCTGTGTGAGTGGGCATGCAGGGACAAGGCTCACCAACCACTCCAGCTCTGAAAGGGGTTCTACAGCCCCTAATAAGTCTGTCCCTGCACACTTCAGGAGAAAAACATGATTTCTTAATTAAATTGAAACAATTTGCTGTGAGCCTTGGTTCAAATTGATTGTTGCAGGTTGACAAGGTGTGTGTGAGACCTCTTTGGGAACCTTCTTCAATCTCCCTAGAACAAGCCTTATTCCTTGTTGATGAATCTTTTTTTTCTTTTCTTTTTTTTTCCCCCCCCAGTTTTAAAAGACCCAAATTCTGCTTCTCCAATTCTTTACAGAGGAATGGCGACTCGCTCCTCAGAAGGACTGTTGGCCTTGGCTGCTGCACATGGCAGCACGTACATGGCCTGAAAGTAGAGATTTACTCTAAATCTGCAGGACACCTGGACCCAGCTGAGCTTTGCTCACTGCACTTGTGAGAATCCGCAATTTACAGAGATAATCCTCAGACATTTCAAGCTGAGCTGAAGATAGACACATTTCCAGCCCATGCCATCAACTCCATTCATCTGGAACAGGTGCCAAGCTTATGAAATCCTCCTGCCGTGTGGTAGACTCCACAGCATGGTTCATTAGCCACCAGCCGAGCAGCTCGTCACCTCCAGCTTGCAGGCATTGCAAACAGTCTGGAGATCAGAGACTCAAACCTGGGAAGCGAAGGAGGGAAGGTTTCAAAGGCAGAGGGGGATTTAGGCAGACAATGCCGGCCTCTGTACAACCTGCTCCCAAACCCTCTCATCCTCGCTCGTTTGAGTGAACGCAGCTGCCTGTCCTCTCATTCAGGGGTACAATGCTGCCGCTGGAAGCACTAGACGTGGCCGTGGCAGTCTGATTAAAAAAAAACATCTAATAAATTGCCAAATGCCATTTACCCTGGATAACCTCCTTAGCTGAAACTCTCCGTATCTACTGGGGCTGCTTTGATGTGTCCTGCTGCTCTCTCAGCCCAGATGTTGTCATAGATTTGCTGACGATGATGGCAAACCAGCTTTGAAATGCACTCTGGCAAGAAATCTGTTCCCGTCCTGTCTCAGATAGGGTCTGCTTATTTTCCCCCTTTCACATTTTACTTACTGAGGCCATTGGGATGAATAAAGGCTCTTTGTTCATTTAGCCATTTCTCTGCTTGCTGATGCTTTTCTTATTTTTTTAAGAACTAAGTTGAAATGAGAGCGGCAGCAGCTCAGTAGCTGACATAGGTCTCAAATACCACAGTGACGGCCAGGGCTTGGACACCGCTTTCAACTCTAAACATGGACAGTGACAAGGCGTGGGAGTCTTAGAGCCCCAGGAATGTTTGCTCCCTCTCTCTTACGCCCCAGGAAGAAAAGTTTAAAAATTCTTCTGTGTGAGGTAATTCTCGAATTTTCTCTTTAATATTATGGCAAGACACTTTCTTTGAGAGGAGGTGGCGCCTTACTCTGTAAGTAGTGTGATGCTCATTTACAGGATGAGAAGAAATAGCCTCCAGGGGAGATTTACATTGGATATTAGGAAAAATGTCTTCCCTGCAAGGGTTGTCAGGTCCTGAAAGAGGCTGCCCAGGGCAGGGGTGGAGTCCCCGTGATCCGTGGAGGGATCTCAACACCATGCAGATGTGGTGCTGAGGATCATGGTTTAGTGGTGCCCTGGCAGTGCCGTGAGAAATGGTTGGACTCAATCTTAAAGGTCTTTCCTGACCTAAATGACTCTGTGATTCTATGGTATAGATACCACAGCCCACGAGACCCTTGGAGCATCTCTTCTGCTGCTCTGGCCTGGGAGCTACCTGCCATGTGGTGATGGATGAAAAATGTCATCCCTTTTCCCATACAACAGGGGTGAGCAGGACACGTAGTTTCCAAGCACACATTTGATCCCTGTGACACAGAACACCCGTCTCCCATGTGAATTCCCAGTGGGCTCCCGTATGAATCAAATCCCAGTGGATTCCTGTATGAATGGATTCCCAGCAGGCTTCTGTGTGGATTTCCAGTGGGCTCCCAAACAGGTTCCCAGTAGGCTCCTGTATGGATCAATTCCCAGTGGGCTTCCATACAGATGGATTNTGCGAGGGACACTGAGTTCGTGGGGTGACTCTGGCGAGCGGTCAGGAAGCGTCTGCCGGGCGGTGGGGGTGCTGGAAGCGACAGTTGCTGGTAGATTTTCGCGTCTTAACGTCTGCTGTTGTCTATGGTGCTGTAAAGTTTTAGAGCAAGTGGAGTTTCTTACTCAGTTTTTACTGGAAGAGGAAAAGAAGGAGGGGTTTTCCCCTCTTTGGCCCCCACATAATTCCTCATATTTGAGTAAACTTAGAGTCGCTGAACTGGTCTAAAAGCAAACTGAAGAAAATAAGTGTTTCAGAGTCTTCTGGGAAAGCAGAGTTCCTGCCGCCCTTTTCTGGCACTCAGGGGTGATTTAACTGCCTTAGTCATTCTGGAAAACTTCTTTGAACGTTTTGAAGGGCACGAGGAAGGCGATGAGCTGGGCCAGAGCACGTGTGCTTTAGCTGCTGCTGACCAGCAAGCAAAGCTAAAATTGGTGTTTTCCCTCAGCACTTGCTGAATTTTGTGCTTTATTGATTTGAATTTTTCATTTAGTGGCATGTGGTAGAGGAGTTGCTCTTAGTGTGATTGGAAAGAAGGGTTGGCAGGAACACTTAGTGAAATCGATCTTACAGTAAAAACATACTGCTGTTCAATTCTCCCTCTTTAAATAGAGAAAGGTTATCGGTACTGACAGTTCCTAAAGCAATTTTTTTCCCCCACAAATTACTTGCTTGCTGGTTTGCTGGCAGCAATTATATTAGCAGCCTTTGCTTTTAACTGTCTCAATAAAATGAGGATTTTGTGTTCAATACTTACTCTGCAGTAACAGCTGTAGTTGCCCCACAGATGCCACTTCTACTGTAAAATTAAGAGAAAGGAGGCACTGCTCAAAGTCCTGGGCAAGGCCCTGACAGTTTTTTGTCAGGCTCTTAATGAAGCTATAGAACTCTATTCCTACTTGGTTTTGCCCTCGATGCTGAGGTGATGATTAAATGATAACTGTGTGTATCTGGCTGTAGCTCAGCCACAGACTAGAATTCTGCTGCCTCTGGCTTTCAAAACAGGATGGGTAACAAGAGGTAACTCATGGGTAACTGCAGAAGTTCCTCTCTCCCACCAGCAAGGTGCATTGGAAGGTGTTAATTGTCTCCTACCTCATTTTCAGTTTACCTCAAGTAAATTCACTTGAATGTGCTCCACTTTAAGATTTGAAGACTAGCTATGCAGTCCTGGCCCCTGCCAAGCAGGGTATCAGCACAACATCAGCTGGCTTTCAGGATTTTATAGGCATCATGGCAAAAATGAATGCATTTAGAAATGGAAGGATTTGTGCATGCTAAAGGAAAGCTCTCCTCAGCTGGAGGGACGGCAAAGAAACAAACACATTGTGCTTCTTAATTTCTTCTATAATGGGATGGTGGAGGCAAAGCTTCATGGGTTGATTAAGGGAAAGAGCCAGCCCTTCTGGCTGTCTTATTCAACATTAAGAGGTAGAGGTTGTGAAGGGCTTTGAAAGCAAGGTTAATTGAGTTGGAGGAAGAGAGTCAGAGAAAGGGTTACTCTGGTCAGGGTGGCAAGCTAAAAATACATTCTTTGCAGTTGCATTTTGAGTAGGGCAGGGTTGAGCAGGTTTGTAGGGTAAAAGCGATTGCAAAACTGAACTGTGAGTCTGCTGCAAGTCTGAACAAGGGCTCTGGGGCTGAGGGAACACTGCCTGGGAAATAGTTGAAGTACCTGGTCAAGGAAGTGTTCAGGTGTAGGGCCTGTGAGAAAGTGGTGAGAGAGTTAAGACTGTAGTTGTGCTTCACTTTGAGGGGAGGGCACAAGTGTCTAATTTAGATGGGTCTGAACACTGACCTTGAAAACCTTCAAGCCCCAGCTTCTGTGAAGTTTCACACATGCATGTTTCTTGGCTTTTCTCTGGCAGGTATTTTGTGAAGGTGGCTTGGGCATGGACGTTATGGCTTCTGCTGCCCTTCATTGCAGTCACCACCTACCAGTTTGCCAAGAGCAAGTTCCTCTATGGTCCTACAAAGAGCATTCTGACGGTGCTGCGACGTCTCAGCGCGCTGCTGGTGGGCACGGCCATCTGGTACATCTGCACTGGACTCTTCATGTACATTGAGAATCTCACCGGTACGTGCTCTACCTCGGGTGAAGTCGGCGAGCCCCGCCGGCTGTATGCCACCAAGCAGGAGTGCCACCAGGACAACGGGATCTGGAATGGTTTTGATATCTCAGGGCACTGTTTTCTGCTCTCGTACTGTGCTCTGATGATTGTGGAAGAAGTGGCTGTGCTGGAAGGCTTGTCCATGGACCAGAACTCTAAGCTGCATGTTGTGATCAATGGCCTGTTTGTCTCCTTGTGTTTTCTCACCATGATCTGGGTGTTCATGTTCCTCTGCACTGCCCTGTATTTCCATGACTTCAGTCAAAAGCTTCTTGGTGTGCTGATAGGTCTCTCAGCTTGGTATGGGACATACAGATTTTGGTACTTGAAACCCTTTTCTCCTGGACTGCCTCTTCCAAATACACCTTTGAGTTCAAAGAAATACAGTTATAGCAGATAAAATGTGTTTTTAAAGTTTCGGATTTTGCTTTCCGTACTGGAGTAGTTGAAAGTAGGAATGGTTACTGTATTTCCACTGTAAGGAACAAGGTGATGGGCTGGAGGAAACCAAATCTGTACTGGCCGATGGCTGGCAGGTGGTCATGAGCTTCTTCCTTGGGAGAAAAAAGCAAATGGTATTAGAAGATGTCTGCTCTTGCTCGGGAGCTGCTGACTGGCGTTCTCAGCAAAGAAATCAGAGGTTGGAGCTGTTTCTCTTGCTAATAGATGGAGGAGCAGATCCAAGGCCAACAGAGGCCTTTGCTCGTTAAGAGCTCGACTCATCTCAAATTAATTCTCCCTCTCTTTCTTTTTGATTTATTAATGTCAGAATACCATGGATGATCCAAATCTCATAGTGTTTTTTTTGTTTTTTTTACTACTCCTATTTGTATTGCCTTCTGGAAAGCTCTCATAATGACAGTACTGCCAAGTGTTGCCAAAATGCCAATGCTCATTAAAGCAGTAGATAGCTCTGTTGTGAAACCAGAACATCTCACCTTCCCGAGTGTGAAATACACTAACTTGCCAAATGCTTCTTAGCCCTCTGCACCTTCTGCAGCAGAGAGAGTAAAGCTGAGATGTAATGTCTTCAGCAGGCTGCAACATTGCCTCTGAAAAAGAAACTCTTGGAAAACAAGCCTTAACTGTCTCCACAGGTGAAGTATCTCTAATACTTAGTCATTTTATTCTTGACAGGAAAAAAACAAACTCCTTCCAGTTTT
The DNA here is from genome assembly GCA_013399075.1 of Chloroceryle aenea. Classification (NCBI taxonomy): domain Eukaryota; kingdom Metazoa; phylum Chordata; class Aves; order Coraciiformes; family Cerylidae; genus Chloroceryle; species Chloroceryle aenea. The sequence goes on along the minus strand of VWZY01007282.1, from coordinate 21,665 downwards.
GGTAAAATCTCTAATCTGAGAATTGAAGGGGTTATTTATTTTTTTTTCTAAATCTGAGGAGTTGCCCTTTTCACCAAGGAGCACTTTGTGGAATGTGTGCTCTTGTAGAAGAGCAGTGACATTTGGTGTTAGGAACGTGTTAGCTTAACCTGCCATTTCCCTGCTTGGCAATGAATGGAGCACATTGTTGATCTCAAGAGCTACAGAGCAGTGTGCTTGGAGCAATATTCTTGCTTATCCAGCAATATCAATAAGCTACTTAACTTTGATTGCACATAAAGCTGTGGACACTTTTGATGTAGCTGGAAACCTACTGAATAAAACACTACTATTATCTAATGAATAGGAATGAGGTGGGATGGGTTTACTCATATCAGACATTTAGCATCGTTTTTAATCTTGAAAAGCTTTTTATTATTTTATAAAGGCTTGTTGATGACACGATTGCACAGAATTTGTTTGACAGTTGTAGTGATGAGCGAGGCAGCCAGACAGGCCTGCGGGCAAGGCTGTAGGTAGTGCCTGCTCCTCTGGGAGCGGGTGTGATCTGCTGCAGCAGCTGACTGCCAGGTGGTGATTCTGCTGAGCGTAGGGTGGGATGCACCGCAGCCTCAGCTCGGGGTATTTCTCCTCGCCACCTCGACAGCTCCTGCAGCTGGAGAGCGGGAGCGTTCGCAGAAATGGCAGCATCAGTTCCACACTCGTGGCCTGCATTGAGGAGAGCTGAACTCTCTCCAATTTCCACTGAATTCTGTGGCAAGTGGGAGTTGTTGCGTGTCCTTAGGAAGTACAGATCACCTCTTGGAAAGAAGCTGTTTCAGGACGTTACGTGTTTTCTGCCAAGCTCCAACTTTTGGTTTTGTGTTAAACTGCCTTTTAAGCTGACTCTTTGGAAAAATTGCACTGATTAACTCATATTGGGTTTAACTAAATTTATTTAAATAATGCAAATTCATTTGCAGACATTCTTTTGATGTCACGTAAGCCTGCTCCCAATAGAGTTAAGCTAGACCGCAATCCACATTAGCCGTGAAAAAGGATTATATACCCAGAAGGTTTTCTGCTTAATTTCATTAAATTTAACTTTCTATTTCAGGTTATCTTTATGTAACTTTGCTATACAGACAAAGCCTTGGAACGTGAAATGCTATTTATTTAAACCAACTGACTTGCTGAAGTTATGTGCAATCTCACCAGTGTTTTGTGCAATCACTGTGTTGTGGATATTTCTCTCCACTTCTAACCAGTGTCATACAAACTTTTATTATGGAAATAATATGTGGTATGGTTATCCTCAGAACTTTTATTTAAACAAGGAAAGAAAAACACTCAAAAACTATCAGTCTTTGTGTCTTTGAGAATCTGGTTCTGACCTCTAAAGCTACTGGCACCGCTCTTTACTTCCCTGAACGATCAATGATCCAGGCGCCCTGGTGTTTTTGTGACTCCTGAGGTGGTGACTGAACTGACGTGGACAGTTCTGCAGTATCTGAATGGGTTGATGCAGCATAGGTTCTCAAAAGTCCTGGGTGTCAAAAGAAACAATAAAGCCATGCCTGACAAAAGGGAGTTTGCTAATGTGTGCCTCTTACACCAGGCAGTTCATTTTGTAGACAGGGACAGTTGTTTATTGTGGCAAAGGGAAAGCCCAATCCATTGAAATATAGCTGGAAAATTCCCCCGGGCTGTGATAGTGCTTGTGAGTTTGGAGGTCATGGTGTGCGTGTCTGTCTTGGTACTTGGAGACCCTGTGCCAGCTGTTGCCTTAGGAGGTTCCCTTCTGCTCCAGACCATTTTTTTCAGCCTTATTTCAGAGTAAGTCTTTGCTTCCTTGCACTTTAACTAGAAGCTAAAGGTTGCATATTTTCTGTTCACATATTTGACATCACCTTTATGTGACTTCCTTCCCCCCCATAAACACTTTGAGCATTAATACCAAAATGCATCCTCTCTACATCAGGTTTGCAGCTGAGGAGTAATGGTGCTGCAAGTAGCTGGGTTTGGTGTCCCATGTCAAAGGCACAAATCAGCTGTCAACAGGTATCAGTAATTTGTTTCTGGGGTTTTTAAAGAGTCTTACATTTTTAAAGGTAAATTTTCATATTTTGTAATGAATTCCAAAAGACAGCAACTGTAATCACAACAAACACTTGGTCTTCGTCATTTTTGGGGGGGTCTTGTTTGCTGTTCTTCATTAAAGTTTTCCTCTTGTTCCTGCAGAGCTGTCTTTCTGTGTCTGGAATTACCTAGGGAATTTTTGCCTTTGTAGTACACATTTCAATATACCCTTGATAATTTTCCACCCCCTGTGTTTATCTGGCCTGTTTCGTGGGCTCTGTCACAGTGTGTTCCCAGCAGCAGCATTTGGCTGAGGCAGGTCTTGGTACCTTAAACATTTTCCTCTGCTGTGGCCAGCAAGGAGGGGGCTCTCAGCTGAAACGCAGCGGGCACATTAACTGGATTAGGATTCATTTCACTCTCCACCTACCTGGGACTCCTCCAGATGGTTGCGTCAGTGGAGGCAAGGTCAGGCAAACGGGAAAGTTGAGGTCTTTTGTAAGAGCCATCCAAACAGTTTAAACTTCAAACATACCTGAACCCAGGGTTGGATTCCTTCAAGTTTTATTCAAAGCAGATTTGTTCCATGAATGCTTCACTGGTGCTAAATTGTATTCTTGATTTGCCAGTTTAATTCTGTGGACTGAAACTTAGGTGGTGGAGTGGCTGTAAAAATAAAAAATCCTGCAGAAGGTTGGGATGCAGGGTGAGTGATGACAAGGGGAGAAACTCTGTTGTGCCTCACGGTGCACTTTAATGGAAAAAACTGTAGGGGCTGCTGTGAGGTATGAAATGTTTTGGAAAATCAGGCTTTAGTGGGGAACACAAGGCTATGGTCACTTTTCTTAGTGAAATAATACCTGTTTTTTTCCACTGCAGCTTAAAGTAGATCCCTGCAGCTTCTCTGCACTCAGCCTTTTCCAGCTCTTTGCCTTTGATCAGCCCGTGTTTATCTCTGTTCACTCAGAAACCTGTTTCCTGGGATTATTTCTTTTCATAGCTTCAGCTCGCCTCCCGGAGCACAGATTAGTAATAAATGCTCTTTACCTCAGCTACATCTCTGCTTTCTCTATGTGCATTTTGCCTTCCCTTCTTTTAAGTATTTTGCTGAAGCTTAAGATGAAAGTAATTAATACTAGCAAAAAAAGGCTGTTGTGACTGAACTCCTAATTAATCCTTGTTAAAAGGAGCTGGTCTGCTGCTGTAATGGTGTTTACCTGGAAAAAAGCACATGCTTAATTTATTGAAGCAGAACCACACTTGATGTGCTTGAGCTTGTGGAAGGAAAAGGGAAGGTGATGTGATGGTGGCTCTCAGTGTCTTCAGTAAGAGTCAGTTTTGTCCTTTTCTCTGGGAGCAAACACTGCCTTTCAGTAAAGAGTAGTTTCACCCGGGTCTGTAGTAGGAGTATTAACTAATTTGTATCTGCTTAGTGCTTAACGTATACAATGCAAACTTAGAGGTTACAAGCTGGTAAAGCAGAAACAGAAATAACTATCAGGCTCAGTGCAGTCCCTCATATTTCAGGCAGTTATGTAGAAATACTTAGTCTGTAATATAATTTACTTTTAAACTACCCTTCCTCCATCACAAAACATGGGCAATGGTACATGCCTTGTAACAAGCTGAATTAACTCCTCTGGAAAGATTTGGAACTATCGTGGCACAGAAAATGAGCAGGAGGTGAAGAACTTTACCAGCCTTTCAGGAGAGCTGAATGTCGGGGAGAGCAGTGCTCCCAGAAAGGCCCTTTCTCCATCGTGCTTTTCCTGATGATGTATCCAGGGGTAGAGCTGCACCTGCACCCTGTATCTCCCCCCTGCTGTAAGGCTGAAAGCATGGAACAAAAGTAAATAAAAGTGATGATTTTTTTTATTTGTCTCATCTCTGAAGCCTTTTTCCACGTCCAGTCTGGGTTCATTTTGCAGTTCCAGGTCGTGCATTTCCTCCATCATGTAATTTAATGCATTTAATTTGTGGGAGATGTGGTTGATGTCAGAGCAATAAATAGGTGTATCCTCCATGTAAATGCTTTCTTCTGAAATGTCTTCCCTGAATCCTGCACTGCTCTGTGGCGTGTTCCCCATCTCGTGGGGACTGAGGAGAGGAGTGGTGCCGAGAGGTTACACGTGGTGTGACACTATCAGTGACAAGCTTAACCTCATGACTCACTGCTGCAGAAGATTCAGCTCAACAGGTTGTGGCTCAGAGTAGTCGCCTGGTGGAAAAAGCCACGCAAAACTACGTGAAAATGAAGATGATCCTAAGCCCACAAAGCCTGTTAGCTTTATATCCCAGCGCATGAACTGTTGCACCTGCCCAGCAGGATGGTAGTGGCTGGGAACGGCGCTCAGGGTCTGACCCCTCTGTTCTGCACGTGGTGGAAGCAAGCACTTAAGATGTGGTCTCCTTCAGCCCCAGCTCTTCCCAGCACTGCCCCTGTTGCTCCAGCTTTGCCATAGCCTGACTGGACTGATTTGGATTTTAGAAGAATGGGAGTGAGGAAAGTTTGTGGTTTTAAAGTTGTTTGTTTTGTTTTGTTTTTTTTTTTTATGTTGATTGACATGGTTTGGAAGTTAACGGAAAAAACTATGTCAGGGTGTTGTGTTGTTTTGTCTTCTGGGGATTTTGTTGGTCGTTTTGGTACTTTTTTTTTTTAAATTATTTTGATTGTGGCCAAGAATCCTCCCTATTGCTGTTCTGTAGTGGTTGGTTCCAAGGCCATGGAGTGGAAAGAAATTGCTTTTGGTAAGCAAAAATAGAAGAGTATTCCAGGAGGCTTTGCAGTGGTGTGACATGACCTTGCGATGTAAAGAGCATGTGCAAACCAGCACTTAACTAGGCAGAATGCTGAGTTCTGTGTCAAGAAGTGCCTGCAGCATTCACATGCACCCGCAGACCTGGTTACACTCTGTTCTGATTGCACAGGAGCGTTACTTGGGTAACTCTTCTGCAGCTAAAAAGGATTTAGGTCGCAGGAGAGCTGAGGTGTATGAAAGGACTGAGACAGGAGGCAGTGAAAGTAGGGGGGTGGACGGTGTTATTTTTAAAGAAAGACTTTCTAAGTTAAGAGCTTTTTACCCAGTCTGTAGCTCCTTCGTTTCTCAGCTGTTCTTTCTCTGGAGGTGGAAATGGGAGGTGCTTTGTTCACTGATGGAGAGCTTCACAACCTGGAGGCTCCTGACAACAGGAATATCTCTGAAAATGGTGATGAACCCCTGGCTGTCTGTGGCAGGGGAGTGAAAACAGCAGAGTCCAGGAGAGAGGAAAGAAGTAGGACAGTAGAGAAGGGTAAAGAATAAAAAAGAGCTGAAAGTAGATCCTTGTGCAGAGGAGACAGACAAAAAGAAAGAGCTTCTGAGGAGAGGGTGGAGGTTGACACTCTGCTCATAGATGCTCTTCAGCATCAAAGCTGAATGGAAATAATCTGCTTTGACAACGGCATCTGCCATTTGCAGGCCAGGCCTCGGCCTGCCGCACGCAGGGCACTGCAGTCGCCAGACTCTGCTCAGCTTCCCTGCAGCTGCAGTGACAGGCAGCTGCCTCCTGACAGAGCGAGTCCTCATCTGAATGATTTATGGCATATGTGGTGGTCTTTATTTCACCGTGAGGCGTTTATAGCAGGCTGTGTTCTCGCTGTTTAATCCTTCAGAGGAAAGCGTGTAAAATGGAGAGTGAAAGACAGTGACAGTAAATACGGCAAGTGGGCACATTTGGAAATGACAGTGAGGGGAAAAAGCAGGAGATTTGTTTGTCGTGAATGTGCTTGATCTGAGAATAGAAGTGCCAGCGTGGTTTCGCTGCTGCTTAAAACCTTAGAGTCAGTATTAGAATGGCATGGTCTGGAACCTCTACAATTTGGTCACTGAGGCTGTGCTTTAGGGGTGTGAAATCTGTCCACAACATCCTTATGCAGATGTTTTCATTCCCATTTCAACCTGTGAGTTTGAACTTTTCTCTGGGTGCAGCCTGCTGAACATGGCCTGGGGACTTTACTTCTGTCCCACCAAGGCAGAAGTCACTTTTCCACAGACTTGTGTAGTAAAAGCAGCTTTTCTGACGGTGGTCACAGATGTGAAATGAACCTCTGACCCTCCACCGTGCCCCAGATAACTGCAGGTGTGGAGTTGTTTCCTCTTAGGCTGTACATTATTTCCTGGTTCTTTTGGTCATTTCATTTTTAATCCCATATTATCATATTTTATATTATCTCTTGCCCATCTCAAAATACTATTATCATATTACCCATATTATTTAATTCCATATAGCTCAGCAGCCTGGGAGATTTAGTTGCTGTCATTGCCTGTGTTGTGGATCCAGGCTGGGTGTTTTTGGCTTTGATCTTAAAGACCCCAGTGCTGTGAATGCCACCAAACACAACCCGAGGTGATGCATTTTCACAAGCTGTAATGTTTTCTGTTCTCATGTGGGGAAGTCCTTCCTTTATTTTCACAGCAGAAAGTCTCCCCTCACTTGAAAGAGCAGCTCTTATGCCATCCCTCTTTCCTCCTTAGTCAGGATACTGAAGCTGCCATTGGGTGGTAAGGGTGGGGTGTTTTATTCAGAAACAGAGAAAGATTTGCAATTGATTTCTGAGAGAGCCACCAGATGGTCACTAGGTATCCTTAGCCCTTGATTTCTTTGACAACTTGCAACAGGCTCCATGGCGTGTTCCTTGTCTTCTGGTAAGCCTGGTTTAGAAATCCTTTATTCTGCACGGAGGGGTCTTCTCCATCCCTTGCCAAGCAAAGGAGAAGGCTGTGAGACAGCTGCAACACTGACAGTCATGTACATTTTCAATTTTCCTAATTGAATCTTTAGAGCAAAACTTGTCCGAGTAAAATGATTTCAGAAGCTGTAATTCTATAAATCTGACCATTGGGAGCCTGTTAAACAGGACTCTTGGGAGGGAGGAGGGAGTGACTGCTCCTCCTGAGCTCTCCCAGTGTCATGAAGCTCCATCTCCATCCGAGAGGCTTGGAACTTTGCAAGTAGCTCCTGATTTTCTTCCCGCTGATAATTAGTTCCCTATTTCAGTACAGGTACAGATTTTAAGACCCTGAGGTGCCTAGAAGCACATCTGCCTCTAAACCACAGTTATTTTGAAGGATAAAAATTTGCTTGGGGGTGTGTGTAGGGCAGAGCCTAAGAAGGCCCCTAATGAGCATGCACAGAAGTATTGGGTGGAAGAGCACCAGCCACTGGTTCTGTTGCCAGTGCAGCCAAGCCAGTGCTTCAGCCATAGCAGTTGATACAGGTCAGCAGCAGACTGGCAGGTGTCCCCATCCAAACAGTACCTCTGGGGTGCCTCACCTTCCACCCAGCCTCACCCCTTGTGCTGCTGTCACCCACACCTTGCTGAGAGCAAAGTGTGAAGTCCCAGAGTAAGAAAACAGATTTTTGCCCTCATTTTCATCTTTCTGTGTACAAAAAGTGCCTTGGGCAGTGAACATTAGGCTGCTGCCTGGCTTATGGCCACGTAGTGCAGTGGTTTCCCCTTTTAAATGGAACTAGGACAGGGAAAGTCTGATTAGGCTCAGATCAGCTTGAGCAAAAGCAACTTTTTCTGATGACAGCCTGTGATCACCTCAGAGCTGCTCGCAGTAACTCCCTAATCAGGATTGATCGGGGTGGTGACGTCCATCTCCTGGTTCATTTCAGCAGGGTCCTGAACACCAATCCAGCCTCTGCCTGGCACGGTAATTGTCTTTTATAGCTCCCACAGATTGCTTTTCCCTGGAGCAAAGTCTTGGTGTTTTGTCATTAGCCCAGCAGGGAAACAAGGCTCAGCGACAAGGAGCAGCAGAGGCTTCACTGATTTTTGCCTTCTTTTTTCTTTTTTTTAAGTTGCTCTAAAACAAGGACTCATTAGTGAATGTTCCTAGCAGAGAACATGTTCAAAGCCTATTGCTATAGCATCTGTGGCCTCCCAGCAGCCCATGAAGTGACATTACTGACACACCTCTCACGTGCTGGTGCAAACTGGCCCGTGCCTTGTTCCAGCTGCTGCCCCTGTCTGGCTTCCTTATAATGGTTGTACTTTAAAAGCGTGCTCCAACAACAGACAAAGGGAAAAGGAAGAAATCCCAGTGATGGTTTCATGTCAGTGTATATTTATAAATTCTTGTGGGGAATTTAGTATCCACTAGAGGACCAGAGAAACCATGGGCCATTGTGTACATGATTACACCTCTCAGATTCAGCACCAGGAATGATCTCAGAGGACCTTCCTGCCTCCCTCTTCAAAAAGAAGGAAAGCAGTGATTTCTTCCACAGTCACTGATACCATGAAGCCAGTATGTCTAATGTTTGACTCTGCAGCCTTGGCTGCAGGTGCCAGGCCTGTGTGGGCTGCTGGTGGATCTGGGCTCTCTCACAGTAATTTTAAGCGTGGCCTTAATCCCTGGGGGTAACAGGGGCAACACAGCACCTTTGCAGCTACACAGATCCTTGCATTCCAGAAGTATATCAGACCAGCCTACACGACTGTGAGCAGTAGAGCAGAAATCTGTGCATTTTGCACTCTAATCGCTGCATGCTCATCCCTTGTAATTCCTCCTAAGTATTCCAATTCCATGGCTGCCAGGTTGTATCAAGAACCAACGCTCCAGGGAAATCCTGAGACCTTCAAATACATAAAGCAATTTTTTTTTTTAGTCAGAGGCAAATGCAATTCTTACTGCTTCAGCCACACTTGGCATACATTCCCGAGCCTAGAGATGCAGCTTGACTTGCTAGGGATCACCGGGGCGCTCGGAAACCAGCCAGAGGAGATCCTGGCAGGGGAGCGCTTACAGAAATGAGTGCTTTGGAAGAGGAATAAGTATTGTTTCCATGCGAGTTTTATACCAATGCAGTACATGAGAAAAAGCACAATTCACCTGCACATCCCTCTGCCCGTGGGCATGCTTTGAGACCAGAAGGATGTTGAACACATTTAGGAATGTGAAGCAGTTGCTCCTCCCATATGGTTTATTGAGGATCTCAGTTTTCAAAGCATGAGTAGCAGTGAGGCCTCTTATTCTTTCCAACATGCAAAAGGCACAAGAAAGTCATCAATGTGATTCTGTGCAAAGTGTCTCTAAGAAAACACACAGCGAGGGAATGACATAAAAGAGCTCCCAAGGGAAGAGGAAGTCAAAGTACCTTCAGGAAAGTGCTGAAAAGTTCTGAAAATGGTCATACTTCTTCAGAGTCCAGGTATGCTCAGTCAGTGAAAGATGCTCTGCAAACCCATGAAGGAAAACTGAAGAGACAGAGCCAAAAGGCTTAAAACAATCTCCTTCGTGTGCCAAAATTCGGGATGGAAGTCAAAATGATTTATCTTGGGGAAAAAAGTGCGGCAGTTAAAGACAGACATTCAAGTCTTTAAAAAAAGCCCACAAAAACCAGACGTAGAAAGTGGATACATTCTAAGAGCAGCTCAATAAAAAATATTCCTTTTAATGTAAATAATTTAAAAAATGGAAACTTGAAGAATGCACATCCACCTTGACCATGGCTGGCTACTGCACCCAGCTCCCAGGAAAGCCTCTGAGCTCAACAGCACAACACCTTCTAGAAGAAGAAAGTTCCCCACTACTTGCATGTGTGAAATGTGGCCAGTGAACAATTCAGAAACACAAATGTACAGGACCCAATAGCCAAGTCCCATTCGTTAACTGGGGCATCGGGAAACTTTGTGGGGTTCCTGCCTCTCCCACTGGAGCTGGCCAGTGCTGGAGGCGGCAGCACTTCCCGGTGGGCAAGGCTGAGCCCATGAACCCCTGAGCCTCTCGCTGGAGTTGAATACTTAAACCTAAAAAAAGGCATTTACAAGTTGATGCATTTTTTTGTGTGTTTGTTGTTGTCTTATTTCCTTGCAGTATACGTTTCTACTTCTAGACTATGGAATGTTACATTAAACAATATAATTATTCATTACCTTGCTTCAAATTTCATTACAGTTACTGAGGCTTCATCATATTTTCACACAGCACAGAGACACCAAACTAAACACCAAGCAGCCAGCACTAAATGTATTTTTTCTTTAAGTACCAATAAGCAAAATATCCCATTCCCCCCAGAGATCCCATCAGGAAGGAGGCTCCAAGGAAGGAGGGAGGTTTCCGCTTGACCAGCCTGAAGGCATTGGGTACCACTGCGGAGAGCAGCGTGGTATGTATATCTCCCAAAACTTTCCTGAAGGCGAAGCGTTTTTGTATCCTGTCGAAGAAGGACTGTAGGTTAGGTCTGCTGCCATCTTCCCAGTATTTCTTAGAGAGTCCCAGAAACTTGAGGCGGTGCAGGGTGGCTCCTAACAAGACATCGGCCAAAGTAAAGACGCATCCGCAGAGCCAGAGTTCACACTTCTGCCCTGGAGAGAGAGGTGACAGAGCAGGTAGGGTAAGAAGAAACGCTTGGGTGGACACCTAAAGGCTGGCTCAAAAGATCCACAAAGGCAGGAGCATTTGCTTTGGACCTGGGTTGGTTTTTCTCAGCTCTCCGATCAGACCCCGTCTACCAGGCTGCATGGCAGAGGATATGTGGGGCCACAGAGCTGGGAACACAAGGTGATGGTACTAATCACTGTCTTCAGATTGGCTCTGCTGCCTCTGTCCCAAGTGAAGAGGAGATGGCATCCTCCCATACCAAGGAGATCTCTGGAGAAGGGCCCTTAGCACCACTCAAGGGAAGATGCAGTGTAGTGACGCCTTAGGCTCTGTTAGTGCTTGGGGACAGCAGCAGCATTTGTCCTTGGCTGTACCAGGAGCTGTTTCAAGGGTATCATGTTAACTTGTCCTATTTTAGGGATGTGAGAAACCTTCAGGAATCAGAACCATTTGCTGGCCTGGGCTAGCTGCTCTCCCTGTGTGCTGTTGTGGAGGTCCTGCCTCTGTCCCCTCTCTTGCAGTGGAGACCCTGCTCCAGGACACCAAATCTGGCAGCACGTCTGTGCCAAGAGCCAGAGCTCAGTGTGAATACTGGGTGTAAGGAAAGACATCAAAGCACTGGCAGCCTCTTGTAAGAGGTGACCCCGGAAATAACCTCTCCAGAGAGATGTCCTGGAATTGTCCAAGCTATTGTTAGGCTGGAAGAAGCAGACTCAGGCCAGGAGAGTGTTAAATACGTCCCAGAGGCCTTTTCAATGCTCAGGAGGCTGGGATGGAGCTGAGGGAGATGGAGGTAGGTGCAGGTTGAGGAAGAGCAACAAAGGAGCACAAAACCTGGCCCCATCCAGCCTTAGCCTTTGTGCCGAATCCTTAAATTTTGAGGATTTTTCGTTGTCCTGTAGCTGTTATATCAGGGAAGGAGTAAAAGAAGCATCTTATTGCACCCCTGGGCAGGCACGGGTGCTGCGGGGCTGCCTCCAGGGCCAGGCCACGGGAATTACTGGTAATTAGCAACCCTCATTTGTAGCCGGTTGGCAGCCTGCCTAATCCTGCTGGAGACACAGCCCAAGTGGACAGATTGCCTGTGCCTAATTAGTCAATAAATGTTTTCAGTGACTAATGAACTGTGGGGGTGCTGCAGCCAGAGCCCTCTGGGTGCTGTGGGGATTTTGAGGATGCTTCAGCTCAGAGGTAAGAGGAGCAGGGCTGAGGTGGCTGTTGCGTTCCCAGGCACAGCTGCCGGAGAAGGAGGAAGTACATATGAGAATGCCGACGTTGGGAGAGAGCCGTGGTCTGGCCCGACCCCTCCTGGCTCTCGCTCTGGTACGCGGCTGTCGGGTGCACCAGCCCCTTGCACTCCTCCCCAGATCCAGGGTGGTGCAGAAGCGTGGGCAAAGGCAACTCGTCCCCTTTGCATCCGCAGCACCCCCAGCTCGGACCAGCCTGTCCCAGATGAACTGGGTGCAGGGGATCACCCGCTGCTCCTGCAGCATCTCCCACCCTCCTCCTGCCCCCCCTGCCCTCACCCCCACGCTC
>VWZY01007280.1:0-34995 GCA_013399075.1 Chloroceryle aenea | reverse complement strand
ATAAGAAGGACATGGACCTGCTGAAGTGAGTCCAGAGGATGGCTGTGAAGATGGTCAGAGGGTTGGAACACTTCCTCTGTGAAGAAAGGCTTAGTGAGTTGGAGTTGTTCAGCCTGTAGAAGAGAAGACCATCTAGTGGCCTTCCACTATATGAAGGGGGCCTACAGGAAAGCTGGAGAGGGATTTTTTACAAAGGCATGCAGTGATAGGGCAAGGAANATGCAGTGATAGGGCAAGGAACAACAGTTTTAAACTGAAAGAGGGAAGGTTTAGATCAGATGTAAGGAAGAAGATCTTTATTGTGAGGGTGGTGAGACAGGAACAGGTTGCCCAGAGAGGCTGTGAATGCCACATCCCTGGAAGCATTTGAGCAACTTGGTCTAGTGGAAGGTGTAACTAGATAATCTTTTAAGTCCCTTCCAGCCCAAACCATTCTAGGATTTCATGATTCTGTTAAGCTATCCATTATTTCTGCATTCTGTTGTTTCCCATTTGAAGCTTTTATGGCTTTAGGTGCTGTTATACTCTGGTATGAAATGCAAAACATGCTTTTTTCTGTCATTGTTGGAATACAGTTTCTAGCTCAGCAGCTTGTTCTTGCAGGGGAAAAAAAAAAAAAAAGAGAAGAAAAAAAAAGATCAAACCTAAACCCTACTTTCCTTAAGCAAGTTGCATTTTAATATTACTGAAAATGTATTTAGCTGGGACTGTGGATGGAAATACTGTGAAGCAGTGTATTTACCCACCAAAGGCCAAACAGGATGAACAGGTAAGGTGATTCCAGGTCATTTAGCTTTTTGGCTAAAGAATATAAAAGTGTTCTTTCAGAAAAGGAACAGGGAAGCTGAACACTGGAAGTGAGCATGTGGATTCAAGAGAACAAGTGAATCTATGCACAGTTAACCTCCAGAACACTGTAGTCATCACAGAACATGATTTTCATGTTACTTCTAGGTATGGAGGTTAAAATCTGAAGTGCAGAGGAACTGTCCTTAAGAATGCAGAGTTATTTCTGAAACTGAAGACAATGAGAATACATGGAATAATCTCTTCATCGAATTTTTGTCAGAAGAGTTCTAGGCACTAAGTTTGAGGCACTACCCTAAAAGGAGTTTTTGGAATGTTTGCTAATAATACAACTGTCAGAAGTATTTCTAACATTTTCTGACAGCATTTCCTCCCATGCAGATTATTTTATTTTTTCTTAAATTATTCTGGTGATTTTAAAGTGAGGTCTGTGAAACTCTGATAATGGTGATATAGATGACTAAGGGGCTACGATACATGACTGTATGATCAGTCTGGGACTAGAAAACTCAGGCTTCACTATTTCTTTTTAACACAGATACTTGGACAATCAGACGAAGGGGAAATGATAGAGGTAGAAGAAATGAAACATGATGATCTTCCATGGTTGTACCTTACTGTACATTAAAGAATTAAAATAAAACACACACACAAAGCTTAGGAATGTAGCATATTATGCCAATTGCTGAATACATTCTTATGAGAATTATTTTACCTAGGGTTTTTTTGCTTGAGCACTAGTGTTGAGTAGTGCAGTGACACAGGAAATGTTCTAAGGGCAGCCAGATAAACTTTTCTACTTACATGTGGTGAATACCTTTCTGTTTCACGGTGTCACAAACCTCTTACACCATCACTCCTTTTAATGTAAGATCTTCTACTGTGTTGCTTGTTTTGACCTGCAGTTCCTTTGGAGCACGGAAGTCCTGCCTCATTTTCTAAGGAAAATTGAAATGGATATATTGAGCTGACTTACTAAGCACCTAGTGACTTTTTAGTACAGCGAAGTCATTGTAAAGAAAGATAAAACCAAAAGCAAAGCAACTTGAAAAAAATAATACAGACAAATATATATTAAAAAAATAAATCTAGATGGATATAGCATGATAAGAATCATCTAGCAACAGCTTAGGCATAGGCAGAGAAATAAAAGCAAAAGAGATCACCCTTTTCCTGTTATTGACAGCCTGAGCAATTCTCTCTGGAATGTAAACCTGCTGTACAAAATGTCAGTAGTTCATACTTCTGCATTCATATTTTATAACTCTACCTTTTATTGGTTTTTTTACTAGTTCTCCAGTATTATATAAAACTAAACAGTGTATTTTGCCAGACACAAAAAAAAATCCAAAACCAAAAAAACCCCCAAAAAACCCACCAAATAAACACAAAAGAGAAAGGAAAAGCAGGTATTACATGAATGAAAGTTTGTGACAAAGAAACTGGCTGCTTGGTAGCTTAAAAGTCTTGAATATACAATGCATTTTGTTTTCAGTTGTGTAGAAATCACAACAATTATATAACAGCCACTTATGCTGTATATAAACAACAATACTTACTGGAATTTACACTTGCAACTGAGGCAGATTAAATGAAAGAGGATGTCCTGCTCTGCCAAGCATTGCCCTTGAAATTTCAACCAGATGACTCTCTCTTACATTCCTCTAACAATATCCTAATTAAATGAGAGGTCAAGAAGATGAGTATCTCAATTTATAGTTGGCACACACAAGTCTAAAATACCAAAAGAATAAACAATTTCACCAAGCATTAACCTTCAACTGTTCAAGTTTTATTGTAGCTACATATTAAAAATGTTAATATTTAAATTAGATTTTCCCCCTTTTTTTCAGAATGTGATTTGGGTTCTGGCCATGACTAAACCTACTGCCAAAAATAATCCTATCCAAATATTTCTGACAATGATCAAAAGCAAAACACTAAAAGATTTTGTTCTTGCAAGGTTTCCAGCTAGAGAGATAGTTTCCAATAGCAGAACAGAAACACTGAATCACGGATCATTCCCCAGTCACATCAGATTCAGGTGAAAAAAAATGTATCTTTTTTTTTTTGTGTATTGTAAGGATATAATTTATTGCCTTAGGAAAAGATACTTCTACATTTTTATGCTGTTTCTAGTAAAGATACAGCTCTCTGCTGTTGGCTTTGGCCATTTTCCCACTCACTTCTCTTTCTTTGTAATCATACAGTTGTAGTCTGGAAAGATGCAAGCAAACAAGGCAAAGGAGGCACCAAAGATCTCTCTGGTACCCATGCTGCAGTAATAATAGACGTATGTTACCATACATACAGTGGTAGTTTGCTAAGCATTTCCATTCTTGATCTTCAGGACAGGATCCAGCAAAAATAGAATAAGCAGCAGGTTTTAAAGTCAGTATTTTAAATTCCTTACTTTGCTTTCACTTGCCCAGTGTCTGTTTCCAAGGAAACACCAGGAGAAGCCAGAACCAGTAGTGAAGTAATGATACAAACAAATTCATTGCCTTTCGGCTGCTGGCTTCTTTCCTGTTTTTCTATATCCTGAAGACACAGATAGTAAGGCCCCTGATAGTTTAGAATAATACACACCAACACACACACAAAAAAAAAAGGAATATAGATTTAGTCAATACCTACATGCATATAAACAAAAAGGAGTTGGCAACAAACAGTTTTCAATATGGAGGTTTTTAGCTGGCCACGAATGGAGGAATGGAATTTGAAATAGGAGAACATATGGGCCCAAGAGATAATATTGTGGTGTGTAAGTCAGAGAAAATTATAACAAAACAGTATTAAGGACTATTCCATGAAGTACAGAACAGAGAAATAGAAACAGAATTGTAAATTTAATTATTTATTACATTTCACGTGCCATCTACTTTCCAGCTGTCTCTAAGCTAATCAGAAGGATGTTGTCACATTTCCTCACCTTTGGTGAACTCACTGTATAATGTATAATATATAATATAGTAATTTATGGCAACTTGACCAGTTCAGAGCTTGCTGTATTTTCAAAGGAACTAAAATCTTCTGAATTCTGTAGTACACTGTGCTGCATGGCGTGTACAGCATAACAAAATCAACAGCTACTCCTAAAACATTGCTTTTAAAATACACAAAATATCAGCAGACCTGTTTATTCATTTTACTGCTCATAAAATGTTAATTTGTCAAAAATAATAATAAAAAAATCTAAAATCTGTGCTTTGTTTTACTCTGTGGTCAGGGATATTTAGTTCTATACAAAATAGCTCTTTTATTTATTCCTATCACTGGTTTTGGTTAAGGAAATCTATTTTACATTATGTGTTTTATTGCACAATTGTACAAAGTTAAGGAAAACCTAAACCAAAGTAGGTAGTCATTAAAATATGGTCAGTTTGTGAGGTTTCATGGTAGTCAATGTAGAGATATATAATACTTAAATACATATATGGATATAAATGGATATATAAACAGGATATTTACACTGCAGCTAAACACAAAGAAGACTATTTGCTCTCTATTCAGTTTTTGGACTTCAGAGATTACTATTGTGTCTGGTTTGTCCCTGCTTGTTAAAGGCTGAATTATGCCTGACATAAGAAAGTTACAAGGATGGGAGTACTCTTACACACAAAATAGAATGCAAGACAACAATGTGATCTCATCTGCATTATACTACCAAACCCATATGTCAATCTCTTTGTTAAAGTAAATGTCAGAAATAGATAGGTATCCAAGCAGCAAAAGTGCTCAAAAATGTTATCTGAATCCCCACATAGCAACACTGCATAAATCGTTATCAGACCTCTTCTGCAGCACAAAAATCCCTGGAGCTTCATGAAGCTTCCAGTCGTATTATGCCAGAACTGCTACTTTTTCGAGTACCCTTTCTAGGGAAGTATTGATTTGCAAGTAGCTAATAAGTGTTATTCACACAATCAGGTTTCAAATTTATGGATCAAATACCCTATTATTTCCATTTATGATTATGTTAATTAGCTATGCTTCTCCCACTTATGTTATTCTCTCATTATTTTAAAAAATGCAGTAAGTATTTCTTTTAAATGCTTGTTCCCATTAACTTTTCCAATGTCTGAAAATTTCATAAAGGTATAGTTGTATCATAGTGGCTAGTTTGTAATGGATTCCTGAATATTTCAGCAGTATTTCTCAGATCAAAGAGTTTTTCAGAATTAGCCTTATTACATATCATATTGCTTCATGTCAGTGCCAGAAGACATTGACTCTTCCCTGTAAGAAATTCTTAAGTCCACTGTAATGGGTCTGACTGACCTGGAGCAAATTTTCTCCATGCCAGCCCTCCCAGTGCTGTGCTTTGAGAATGCATGGAGAGCTGGAAAGTTGCTGATAACACCCCCATGTTGTGGCTGCTGCTGAGCAGGGCTCCCACAGCACCAAGGCTGTATTTCCAACATTCCCCCCACAGTGGGATAGGGTGGACAAGATCTTGGAAGGGGACACCATTGGAAAGCTGACTCAAACTGACCAAAGGGATATTCCATACCATATGACATCAGCTTAACAATAAAAGCTAGAAAAAAGGAGGAGTGGAGGGAGGGCATCTGCTTGTCCTCCAGAGCAACCACTATGCATTTGGAGCCTTGCTTCCTGGAAAAGAGACCAGACATCCCCTGCTGATGGGAAGTAGAGAATAAATCTTGTTTTCTTTTGCTTCCATGTGTGTGGCCTTGCTTTGTCTTTCATTAAACTGCCTTTGTCCTAAATTGGGATGGGCATTGATTAAGTTGATTAAGGCCAGTCCAGACCTCAGTGACTTCTTGGTAAGACCATGGTGACAGGGTAGTGCCAAAGTTCAGGCAAGAAGCCATATCCATGGACTGGAACAGGGATAAACAGGATGCATGACCAAAGTTTGGTATGTAGCTGTAACATAGCTCAAATGGGTATTAAACACAACAGGCTCAACCTGAAAGCTGCTCCAAATCAAAATGAAGATGACCCATTTGGGCTTCTTATCAGAGCTCTACAAGGGGAGCCTCCACTGACATGTCTTTCTCCAAAATAGCTTTTATCAGCTGCCTGCATTTGGGGTTAAGTCCTATTCCAACTCCCTCATTCCTGTTGTTCAGCCTAGATGCAGTCAGGAATGTACAAGTCCTAGGAGGAGCAAGGGAGTGCAGACTTACAAAATTCTAAAGCTCACCTCAGTGTTGAGAAATGGCATTTTACATTAAAATATGATGAACTTCCATCCACAATAGATGGAAGCATCTAATTTTCCCTCCAAGTCAGACACAAAATGCAGAGAGAAAGCAGGCACTCAGACAAACATGCATACATAACATTTTCTGTTGCCTAGGATTTGTTCTTCCTTCGTTTTATGATAGACAAGCTTAGGCATTTTTTCTGAGCTGACATGGATTTTCTTTCTAGGACAAATAATTATAGTCTAAATTATGTTATGCCTTACTTTATCTGTACTTCATTAGAACCATATTCTAAAAGCAAAATGGAAGAAAAATGTAACATATTTTCATGTGGAAGTATTTGCCTGAAAATCATTAAAATACTATGTAATAAGAGATAACAGGAATTGTTTTCAATTTCAACTGAACTGTATCTTCTTTTCATTTTTCCACATCTTTCTGAACTCACTGCCTTTGATTCAGGAGCAATGCAACATGACAAGATAGCCACCAGCCATGCCAAGCTAAGCTAGCAGTTTTAAATGTAAAATATTTTGCAAAACACATTTAAATATGCATGCAAAGGTTCAACACAATGTGCCACCTTTTAGTGCTTGTAATCAGACTGCAGTGAGAAGAGCTGGCCTTATATCCCCACATGACAGCCTGCCATATTTCTCATAATACCTCTTCAGAAATGTCTCATTTTCCAGACATTACTAAGTAGAAGTAGAATATTGACATTTCAAGATTTTAATCTTTAATGTCGTCATAATTTATGAACTTCATTTTTCTAACCAAGCAATTGGTGCAGATCCCATCCACAGATGATGTGGATAATGGCAGGTGCATGGAACAACAATGCATCGTGGTTGAAGACAGTGCTGCAGGTGCCCAATACAGATGTAGGCTCTTTTTCCTTGTCAAGATAGTAATAGAGTCAGTGATTCCTATTGTAGTTGTGAGACAAAGATTAGGGTTCACCTAATGATTTTGTCTCATGTTCCTCAAATGCAGTACAGGTCAGTAGGGATGTATAGTGTTGCTACTATCCTACAACACTGAAGTTTTCTATTCTGATGAAGTCCAAAACTATCTGATCTGCACATCACAAAGGTGTTTAATAACCTTTTCCATTAGATCTACCTCATGGAACTTATGCTTGGATAAGTATTTGACCCTCAAACATACGATAAGCTTAGGTTTATAATCTTATACTCAATATCTGCTTAGACAACAATAAAACTACTGTTGATATCTCTCTAAGAAAAGAATGCTTAAAAAAAAAAAAAGGAAAACATCGTTCAAAATTTGATACTACTGGATTTTCTCTTGATTCAAAACTCACTGACATTAAGTAGAACAAGTTTTGTCTGATTATAACATTTAATACTTTATTAAGTTAAAAACAAACAAACAAAACACAAACTAGAGTAATTTAGCTGATTAGACTGTAACTAATTTCTTTTCTTTACCAGACTACAATAGCTCAATACCACAGTGTTCTGATGCACATTTACTTTCACTCAACAAAAAAAATAATTTTGCTTTGTAAAATGAACAGTAACCTATAAATATTTTTATGTTGAGAAAGGCAACATTTCTTCACTGTTCTGTGAGAGTTTTTACTTTTTCTTCAGACAGTTAACCATTCATTAGGCAAAATATAGTGCAACCAAATCAGTCGCACTCCAACATCAGCATGATATCAAATGCTTTTATTCCCTAACATAGTCACATTGCTCACAGCAATAATTTTAGTCAGCTTTGCAAATGACTCTCCATAGAACAATGCTTACCCAACTAAAACTAACTGGTTTGGGTGGGGGGCGAGGAAAAAAATAATTGAAAAATAAATATTTCCAGTAGTTTGAAAGCAAAGATTTGAGCAGGTTTCTGTTTTGTTTTCCAGTCTTTCTTGCCTGCAAAATTTACAGGAAACCAGAATTGTTTTTTCTGTTACCACTGACAATTCTTTCTGTAAAATTCCTCTTTTTATGATATTAAAACAAAATCCAGAGAAATAGAATGATAAAACCAGAAGAAAATAATTATAGCCTCACAAACCTATGCCCATGAAGATGCAATATTTATGGACTTATTCTCCAAGTCAATGACTCTGTAAGAAGTCTCAGTAAAATAAAATCAAACATAGACAAGCATTAGAAATGTCAACTCCTAGAAAACAGAGCACCAGTGTTGCTCTGCATCCTTTTAGTTCCTTTGAAATACACAGACTTCTGACAGGTAACTAAGAAAATTGCAATAGTTTTCATGGAAACATAGCCTTGATTTTTAGATACTTATAGAATAATTTATTTTTAGCATAGATCTTAATTGTGTAAGAGTCTGAGTTTGATTATTTTATTCTTACATCTTCACTGATGAAGTCATACAGCATTATAAGAAAGATGCTCTAAGCTACAAACAAATCCATGAACACACTGCACACTGAAGCTCATTTGATTCAGAAAATGTTAAAAAAAAACCCCTGAACTGTCACGAAGAGAAAGTAAACCCCTAAACTTCTACTAATAGGGATTAAAATAAATAAATAAAATTTAAACCTTAATTAATTGTTAAGAAGCTTCAGCCTGAATGTAGGTAAATAAACTCAATAACTGTGAGAACAGGAGGCTTGAGGAAACAAATGTTAATGATTTCAGCTGTAAATGGCACACAAAGAGCATGCTATATAAATTATCTGAAATTTTGAATCAAACATTACTAGTACTTTTACATTTAATCTTTCCTGAATAATATAGGGACACTGGGTGATTTAGATGGATTTGTTACTTAAACTTTGTATGAATGTACTCTATCTTGAAAGTGGAAGTAATTGACTAATCTGTCTGGAAAATCTATTTTAAACCAGACTGTGACATTTAGCTGCTCTTTCAGCAGTAAGTGGAAACACACTCTGTTGATATGAGACCATAGCCCAGTCACGCACCTGTAAATCCTACATAATTGGGGCCACAGCCTGTATGTGGGTTATTTTGAAATTGCTACATTACTAATCAGAAGCAGTCAATGGTTGGGTCTTGAAAGGTCATAAAAATTGTGTATGAAATTTTTAGTCTCTTCATTCAGGAGAAATCCAGGAGATACCCTTAAATGCAGGCTTCTGGTTTAGTTTACTCTTTCAGTTCAGTTGCTTTCCAAGGGGAGCTTGACATATTGGAAAATCCCAATCAGAAAGGGATGTAAACATTTAGCACCACATTTAGATACTGCAAGACACTCCCATTTGGGCAACAAACCACCCAAAATATAGAAAGCATTATTATTATTATTATTGGAATACTAAACATAAAACAAAGCAGAAATAAAGGCCATAAATATTTTTTAGGTATAGCTCAGACTGAATTTATTATTTTTGGTTGTGAGTCTAACTGTGCATTCCTTTTACTGGAACACATGTCACTGTCTCCAGTTGGAGGATAACAGTAGAAATGGGATACAGTGTTTAGGACATGCCAAAAGATGAGGAGGGATTGGAAGACATGTTCTCTAAGAAATTTATTACATAGCTTTAAACAACTACATAGAACTAAATTCTTAAAGATACTTGGGTACTACAGCATCCACATTTGACACTTTAATATCCAGAACAGTGATCTTGAACCAGTAACCCAAAGGATGTCTGTGGCTTGATGAAATAATAATTTTCTCCTACGGAACTTCTTTCCTTGGGAGAGGTAGATCATTCCAGTATCAAGTATCCTGGTTCTATTTCCCTTGCATAGCCTCAGATGAAATGTAGAAAAGGACTGAGAACTTCCCCCCAGAAATGGCAGCCATCAGCAGTTTGCACTGATTGTGCCATGTGTAGTTATGAGGAGTGCCCAGAAGGACAAAACTGGGCTGGTCCATCACTCTGTTAGTGACAGTGACAAGCAGTTATCAAGATAGATGTTAAAAGCAGAAATTTAATTTGTGTGCTCGAACACATGGTCTACCTGAAGAGAGGAACTCTTTCAGTTAGCTATCCTAATCCTTGGCCTCAGGCCTCAACAGCTACCCAGACAGACCTCAAGTCCACATTAGCTGACCAAATAATCTACATTCACCTTTCCCACCAGCACTGCACAATAAAAAGAACTGAACATTTTATAGGGACTGGTTGTTTTCTGGCCTTTTGAAAAGAACTGAAGTTTAAGTTGTGCTGAGGACGGAGAGAAGCCTATCTAGGGTAGAAGTACTTCTGATATATTTTGGATTTTGATTGCTCTATGATCTGTGTCTGCTTTGAATTAAAAGACCTTTTTTTTTTTCCCCACAATTTTAAAAATGCACGCATTCATTAAAAGCTCACATGGGATTTAATTAGAAATAAAGCATACTTTAAATACAACAAATGAAGGATTATTGGTCATAGTTAGAGCTAATTTTATAACAAAAACCCTCTAGAATCTCTTATGGGTAAGACTCAAAATATACAGAATGTTATTTAAATAACTTGTAAGCAAATACTGCAGAAAAATAAGCAGTTTATGTTCTATACAAAGCAAGGGATGAAACGGTAAACATTTCATTTTGCATGTTTTCATGTAGTTAATGTGACCAGGTATTAATAATGATACAATAAGAGAATAAAGCCCAAGGTTTTCAACATGTGTGTGCATGCACCCACTGGGAGGCTTTAATCTTCTGCTGCATTTTAATTTTGAAAAACAATGCTTTTAAAGTTTCACAAGAATTTGAAAGTTTCTATTAAACTCAGCATGTGGGTCATTCAGTTCTTTAAAAAATACTAATGTGTTAAATGTTTATTTATAGAATAGGAATTTTAATTAAACCTGAAGATGATAAAATTCACTATTTCAGGGTTGTACAACAGCATAAGCAATTTTGAGCATCATTGTTTTCAGTATGTCTAAAAATGAAAGAGAAATATTCTTTATGATTATAAAATGAACTAGAAAGTTTACTTCCTTTAAATTTTGAACCACACAGATTGACACTGCTTCGTATTTTTCTTATATTGATGATGATATTATGCTTTATTTTCAGCTAGTGCTATTATATGTGGAGAAAATGTTCATCATATTTAGGGGAATCAAATTATGTACCTTGAAAGTAGTATGGATATAAAAATGCAGATATAGCAAAATTTCTTGTAAGTAAAAGGTTTTAAAATCACCAAGTTTCATCTCTTCTATGGCCAAGAGAAGAAGCTTAACCACTATTTCAAAATAAGTAACATTATAATTACAGAAAATGGGAAAATGGGGAACTATATAGTTGTTTTAGGAAAATAGGGACACAGGTTACCTTGGCAGCAAATGGCATGACAATTACTATTGAAAACAAGCATGAATATAGATAGGTAACAGCATTTCCAGGAATCACTGTGGAAACTATAGATCATGCAGTTAACCAACAGTACTCTTGAGTCAGTATGCAAAATAAAGCTTGTGAAAATCCTGGTCTTTCTGTTCAAGACTGAGGCATGGTGAGGCCAGCTGGGAAGAAAGGCAACTCTCATCAGCCTCAGCATCAGCCACTGAGCTTCCCTTGGACACCCCATTTCTCCCTATTTCTCTGCCCTCACATACTATCTACCAAATGTCCCCCCCCATCTCCCTTAGTGGGGGTTTATTATCCAAATGTTGGCAGATGGTCACTCTGTGACTTCCTGACAGTTTCAGGTGTTACTCTCTGGTGACTTGTTGACCTCTTGCCCATCCATTTAAATGCTCATGGCATTCAGGTCTCCTTGTACTAATGTACTACTAACTTCATTTTTTGACATATAGGAAAGTGACCTAACTTTAGGTTGCATATTTTCAGGCTGCTGAACTTTAGTAGATAAAAAATTCCATCAGAAAAAGTTAAGCTCCTCTAAGAAAGCACAAAAAAGGGAATTTATATGAATAACCTTGCAAACCTACTTTAGCTCCAGAGTAGACTTTAGGACAGAATTCTTTATAACTAAAGCCAACAGAAGTGGGAGTGGAGAAAACCAGAACTAATACTGTAGTATTTAAATTTGAGACTGTGTCTGTACTTGCACACCAGAGGAGGCTGGGGCACAGCATCACTGGCACTGGGTGACTATAAACCTGGGCACAACCTGAGCAATCACTCATAGTCCATCACTGGAAATGTCTTTCTGTTTGGGCTTCAGGATTTTCTGGAAGAGTTTACAAAAGGAAAGAAACAAACCACCAAACTATTGACAAAAAAAACATCCCTTAAGTCACCATAAAAAACTGCTGTTAGGTAAATCTAATTCCAAATTAATCTAAGGAAGGGATTTGAATTCTGTTCAGTCCTGTGGACAGTTTTCATTTCAGAATGCAAACCAGGATTCAGTTACCTTACACATAAGCATCTACTTTGATTTCAGAAAAACCTATGTCTCCCATGGGTGCTATGGTTCTTTTTCCTCCCATTCCATATAGGCACTTTGGATATTCAAGGTCTCCCAAGTGGCAATAGAGCCTACTTGGAGACAACCAAATGTAGCCTACTTGCCCAACTATTTGTGCAGCAGCACTTCTTAAAATAATGTGTTGCACACAAATGTTCTGCACTTGTTTTCTCTGTACCTCTGAGTGCAATACAAGATGTTACCTTTCTCCTTGCTATTTTCTGCTTAAATATTGTCATATATTTTGCACTGTTAGGTCACAGTTTAAGGTTATAAAAGTAATTTACCTATCCTGAAGTGCCTCACCCAAAGACCTCAGGGACATCCACTTGTAAATTATTCAATAGGCTCTGTTGTTCATTATCACCTCACCACGCAAAGGATATGATTGAATGAAGGTCAAAACTTCAGAGCTCCCATTCTTCCCTGTTGATGAAAATAGTTCACATTATTCTACCATGCCAGATAGAATGTGCACCTCCTCAACACCTGCATCCACTGAATATCAATAGGAAGAGTTGGGTACCTCCCTTTTCTCTTAGCTGCTGATTTTCTCCGTAGGTTCCTAGCATTATCTCCTAGAACAGACATTGCTCCTTAGCTGACACTTAGAGGTGCTGGCTACAGTATGACCTCAGCAGTAACTATGCTCAGAGATATGATGCAGACTGGGAAGAAATAGACTTTTCTCGACCATATTTCCATGACAGGAGTCTGTATGAAGACATGACTATGTCTGTATGAAGACATTTCTTCAGGTCCCTGAATCATGGGATTAAAAGTTTGCATCAAATGGCATACACTTGTCTTTCAGCAAGAACTGAGAACAACCATTGCCTGGGATGAAGCACTTTGATCTCATCATCCACGTAAATCTGTAAACAAAGAACTGGTCTCAAGAATAACTATAATCCCAGGAAGATAATGGGTCATTCACTTACAGAAATCCAGGAAGGCATTGACAAGGCAAAAGTTCTCCTTAGGTTATCCCTGAACCATCTCAAACCAGGTATCCAACACAGAGCTCACTGCTGAGTATCAGTGAGGTCAAGACTCAGAGAAACCAGGTGAAATCAGGTGAGCACTGCTTCTCCACAACAAGTTCCTTCGTTATCTGTTACCCCCTGTATATAGCATGTGGGCTACACGTGAGCAATGCCAAAAGGCATCATAAAGGAAACGATCAATTCTGTCCCATTACATTAGTTTCCAAGTCAGGAGTGAGGGATATCAGCCTAGACACTAACACAGCTGACCTAGATAGAAAGAACCAAAGGTATATTTCAATGCACTTTTTGCTTTACAGATTTCATGTGTGAAAAATTTAAGGGAACCAATTAAAATTATATTTAAGGGGACAAAGCCAGGACTTGTATTCAGATCATTCAGAACCTAAGCACAGAAGATGTTTTCAGTTTAAGAATGAAAAGACTAATTCCTTCTTTTCAATAGGAAAGCTAAAAACAAAGTACTTAAGATTGTTATGCTTTTTTGCTTCTTATGACACTTAAGAAATAAGTACAAAACCACATAAATACAGGATTTGGTGACATTTTGAGGTCTTTTTATAGGGAAGTACATCCATTATGTCCACTTAAAATATTGGTAACTTCCCGAATTAATCAATGATACATAATGATTCTCTTACTTTTTTAAGTAGATCACATTGCTGAGGTTTGCATTCATATGACAATGCTAGCTGTTCATATTTTCATTTATTTCTCTCACCAAAGCTATTTTTTTTCTGGAAAAAGAAAAATCAAACTCTCAATTTCAGTAAGGATACAGACTTCTAATCAAAAATCAGAAGTAGTGTCCAATGAAGCATCAATCAGGAACATACATTAATATCAAAATAAAGTTGCTTGTTCATACTTGTTATTATTAAAAACAAATTAGTCTGTTAGCCAATTTTTAAGAAACAAGCAAAAGAAGCTTATTTAACATGTTGTTCATTAAGAGGGATTATGTATAATTCTTCCCATGGCTAAGAGATGAAAGAATAAATTTATTACTATATTATAGTAGAAAATAATTTCTGCTAATTGAAGCTTAGCTGTTAATTACCTTTGTTGTATATGGTGAAAGAAGAACTTCATTGAAAATACACCAGAATTACTGAACAATTTTTTTTTTTAATTTATGCCACCTCTTTCCACTTAATAATAATAAAAAATACCATGGTTTTATCTTCTTTAGCTGTATTAAGTAAGTCATCCTGCTTCCCAATATACAACTAACATAAGTCTAAGCACCGCTGAGGTGTGATCTAAACTGCTAAATTAGGGCTTAAAAGGCACTGATTTTTAGCTCTTATGCAGTCCATCTGCACAGAGGGAGGGAAAGTGGAGACAATTTTACCCAGTGAGCTTAGAGTTTTATCCTGCTAATTAATTATTTCTAGATTAACAGACTTCTACTGCTGGCCACTAATCATCCAGCTGTGCAGCTTGCTTCCATGGCATGTGCTCTCTTTCCTAATGCTTGTACAAATAAAATAGTTTGAACTAATAATTTAAGATGTAGCAATGTATTTTGTACTGTAGCTATGCTTTATGTAGAACCTATGTTTTCTTCTATTGTATTACAAGGTTTTATCCTGGCAATTGAAAATTGTTCAACGGATGAGGAAATGTTGGAAGTGATAAATTACTCAGGATGTCACCCACAAGGTATGAACATACAAATGATCATGGTTGAGAACCTTGAGTGGTTTTTTAGGTTGATTTGTTTGCTGTACTTCAGATCAGTTAAGACTGTTCGGTAAAATATTAGCACTGGCATCTATGATGTCAGTTATTCAGTATATAAATGAAACCCCAAAATCTAGAGACATTGCCTGAATATAAACCCCTATGAACTTCCCACAAGTAGTACACTTTATTTCAGCATATGGATGTCTTACTGATATGTATGCACTGCACTGCTCTGGACACTGCAAAACCACCCCCTGTGCTGTGGTGCACTCAGACCCCAAATGGACACAGCTAATTGTCATCCAGGTTATAGGGATAGAGGAGAGGAAGTCATACCTTCTTCCCCAGGCACTGATGGATAGAGAATTTTTTCTATACTAATGGTATAGAAAATTTTGTAAGACCTTAAAAAACTAGGTATTCAATGGCATTGACAGAGGTGAGATGAGCAGAGAAGAAATAACTTAGTGGTCCTATGATGATTATACAGCTTGAAAGTGGAATTATATATTTTTAAGCTTCCTTTCTTTACTTAACACCCTTAAATAGGTAAGTATTCTGTAAAAAACACCCAAAAAACCAGGAATAAAACATGACCTCTTCAACACATAACACCAGAATTTAAAGTTTAAGGTAAGTCCTATTATTGAAGGAGCAATCTACCATCCTGTTATTGCTGTCACCCTGCCGCCTTGCTTCTGAACCTTACCTCCTGATGACTTTTCCCTAAGACATATTACTTTCATGCTTAAAGAGTCCCCAGAAATCTATCCGCTGGACTCCTTAATTGAACAGATTTGAATTGAAGAGTCAAAGTGGGAAAAGTGGAAAGTGTAAATAAGCTTCCTTCCTTCTCCTTTAAAAGACTGTTGTCATATTTAAACAAAAGATGGCAAGTATGGACATTAGATGTCCCAAACAGTCAATAAAATATAAATGTAATTTTTTACATCTCATGAGGAATCTTGGGAAACATATACATTCTTAGGTGGAGAGGGGTTTTAATGAATTTCTGATTTCCAGGTGCTCATAAACTGTAGGAAACCCATGGATTTTAGAGTCTGAACAGAGGCTTCTCACTTGTTCCCTCATTTCACCCTCTTCTGACTGCCACCCTGCTGGTGAGCAGTGGGACTATTGTACTATCATCTTGCCTCCCTCATTTCATAGCAGTTCAGCCTAGCCTTCCAAGTAAATTTAAACCATAATGAAAGAAGGATTTTTCACCTTATCTGTTTTGTTTCATTAAGAGAAACAAAACTAATGTCTTGAACTCTGTAAATGCAGAACAACAGATAGCCTAACATTTTCCATTACCTTTTTTCAACTGGAATTTTTCTGATAGTTAATGAAATTTGACAATGAGAAACACCTCAGAATACTCAACAGCACAGCTATGACTGAGAAGACTCAGTTTCAAAGCTACTTCCTACATGATTAGGTCTTCCAATTTCAAGACAACCATTAGAATTCCTGTCTTAAAACAAGAGCAACATTCCTTGTCAAATCTATGCCAAGTATCTATACCTAGCCATTTCTTTTATCTTTTGCTGTGCTTTTACAGAAAATAGAAACAAAGGGAAAACCAAACCAAAATAAAACACAAACTTGTATGTTTTATCATTTGCTTTAGGCAGCCAAATGGATAATTTTCAGACCAGGTGGATTTTTATCACCTTGAAAATATCATTACTCACACAATTCTGATTGTGGAAAGAAAGCACCTCTAACTTAGGTATCCAGTCATCATTTAAAATTTTAATATACTGGAGTAGTCACTGAAAGAGAGTAATAGGTTTGTCTGACAGTTTTCTTCCTTGTTAGGAGCTGAGCATGCATTACTTATCTAAAATTGTCTAGTATCAATTTGCAGCTGGTGGAATTTATTTGCTGCCTGAAGATCCTTCTACGACTTTAATTCTGTTCACTGAAACTGTTATAATCTAAACAGTTAGAATCCATGACCATGGCAACACATAGTCTTGGTCTGCTGCCTATTGTCAGCTTTCAAAAAGAGTATTAACTTGTTTAACTTTATAATTGAAGCTGATAGGTTGAAAAGACATAGAAAATATCAAAATATATTCGAGTTAAATTCTTTCTGACAGATAAATCTCAGCATATTTTTTTCACTCTTCTGTGCTTAATTGTTCTGCTGAAAATGTTAGAACATATTTTTTATGAAAATGTCCTTCTATTTATTTTCATTATTTCATTGTTCTTTATTTCTCCAAGAGCTAGAGAAGTTATCAGCATCTTTTAAGAAGAGCTATCCTTTTGTCATATTATCATAGGTTCATATTTTCCTGTAAAAACAAAACAAAGCAAAAGAACAGTATAGAAATATCACCAAAGTGAAGGTCCATTTTTGCCTTTACTAGTTTTGTTTGCTTATGTTAGAAGCAATAGAAACATTCTATCTTTTACATATTATAATCTAAAGAGAGAATTGATTTTAACAGTAAAATATGATAAAGTTAAAACTGTCCTCAAAAGAAAGGAAGGAAAAAAAAAAACAAAACCCAAACATGGTTGTGAAAAAGTTATTTTGGGCAAAGGGACTCAGGCTTGACTGAAGTAAGTTAAACTCTTTAGCTTTATAATTTTGCAGTAAACTTAAAGCTGAGGTGTTTTCAAGTAGCATAAATACTCAAACTAATTTTCTGTATTACCAGTATGTTTTGGGGTTTTTTTTCTGCCACTCCTCGGAAGACAAAAAGCTACAAGAATGGTCCATACCTGATTTATTCCTCCCTAGCACCACATGATAGCAGAGCAATATACAGCTAAAGGGACAGGACCAGTTTCTGGTTTATCTGGTTAATTGACCATAAAGGCTTTATTGGAAATTTGTTTTATTATAGATCTAAGTGTTTATGTGTGGTATATTCAGGTCATGTTCTCTTTATCTTGTTTCTATCAAATCTATTGAATTATGAAAGGAATGATCAATATTCAAGCTTGAAAGATTTTTTTCCAAGTGCTTGCCTTGGAGTTGCAGCCAGAATGAAATAGGTGTATACAGTAGGTGGAACAAATGCCAAAAATACTAATCAGCTGCAAAGAAAATAACAATGCCACCCCTCAAAAAAAAAAATCTCTTCCAATTCTCTTTTGGTATCTATATTCATAACAAAACTGAAAGAGCAGGCAGTGAAAGCAGCACAGCAATTCAACTTCTATCTGAAGGTGGAAACACCCGAGTGTTGAAGAGCTCATTCTACCACCATGTAACTATTAAGTTTATTAAGCTACACTTCTATGAGAAATTCTTTTTTTTTTAACTTAATATATTTTTGTCCATCTTTTAGTTATGGTTACAGATAATTCTCCTTATTCTGTATTATTATTTATGAATTATAGAAGACAATGACTTCGGCACCATGACTGAAAAGATAGAAAATTCCTACGATCCTGCTATAGGTTATTGCTGGTCACTCTCTTTGTTAAAATTGATTTTTGTTTTCTAATTAGTAATCAAAAAAAGTGCAAATGTTTTCTGGGGCTTTTGTCATATTTAAAAATAGCACAGGGCATACACAAGAGAACAAAGCAGCCTCACTTTCACAGATACAGTTTAGGATGTAATCAAACAGCAAGTTCTAAAGGAACACCTGCACTGAAACCTTGCCCACCTCCTCCTCCTTCTTCTCTGGCAGTAAGCCTGATCTGGCCTGCCAGCTCTCCTCTGCAAGCAAGGACAGCTGCAAGAGAGAAAGAAAGCTCATCTTCATCAAAACACTCTTTGAAGCTCTTCTGAGGATAAACATTCTTCATTTATTAACAGCTTAATGCTTTGATAAAAGCTCACTTTGTTAAGTAGTTTGGCTTTCAAGAACTGCCCACGTAGATATTTGCATGAAGTTTATAAGGACTTTCAGACAACATAGGATTGCCGGAAATATTGCTCAAGGCATAGAAATAAAAACAGAGACCATATTCCTACTAGGAAAAGACAGGAAAAATCAAAGGAAACTTATGTTCAACAGGCTTTACCATTTTCTGAACTGTCATAGTCTTTTCTGTATGAAAGTGCCATTATGTATAACGCTGAACAGCTTTGTGCTGGATTTTGCGTAGGTCAGTGCAAAGGAAAATTTAATGCTGTGTATGCTGTTATACCTTTAAGAAGGCAAAAACATAATCAAAATTTCAAACCTAGTGCAACTTAAAGTCAGTCACTTACATATCCAGGGGAAAAAGGAAGCCAAACAAAAACTACTGTCTAGTGGTATCTCATGCAAGTAATTGATTTAGGTCAAAATTTCTCCTAAGTGTAGAAAAAGGTGACTAAAATTCAGTATGATATGAATTCTGGAATAACCAAAACTTATAAATCATTGATATCTGTCTTCACAGTTGTCTTTAATTACTGCCTCTGCCTTTTTACCAGCATGAAGCTGAAAGGCTTAAACACCACAAAGTTACTATCCAATTGACTATCCAACTGCATGAACGAAGTCTTTTGATTTATCTGGTTAGGAATTAATTTCTAAATTTCCCGTGGAAAAAAACCCTCTCACTCTTACCTTTATGTTTCATGAAATACTTTATAGTGTCACACTGCAAAGAAGAGCCCTTATTTGGTGGAAGACAGATTTTCCTATGTGAATCTAGATTAACAACTGAGATTTTTATTTTTCTTTTAATCAGAGCAGTTTAGAATAATTTGCTAAATGTATAGAAAATATAATCCTTAAAGGCTTCAAGCTCCCAGGCATTTTAAGATGCTTTCTTTGAAAGCAATTCTAGTCTTCAGAAATGTTAATAAAAAAAATCCTTTTGAAGAAAAGTGTTATTTTTCCATAGTCAGAAAAAAAGATAATAATAATAAAAAACCCCAATAGGATTAACTTTTTCTTTGTATTTAATTAGTAATCTTCTATGCTTTAATCACTTTCTTACTATACTTTTAAAATCTGTTTTAAAACTGTAAACATTTTGACTGATTATTGATTTAAAGCTGTTCTTTTGTATCCGAAGATGGGTAATTTACCAAAGATTGGTTAATGAAATGCATGGCCTACCTCTGAAAAAGCTTGAAAGTACTAAGAACTGAGGAAATTAATTGAAGAATATCTATAACAATAGGTAAAATGGGTAAAAAACCCCAAACTATTGTAGAATTTAGCTAGAATGAGTCCAGAGGAAACCAGGGCACCAAAGGCAATGGGCATAAACTGAAACATGGGAGGTTCCCTCTGAACACCAGGAAACATTTTTTTACTGTGAACGTGACTGATCCCTGATATAGGTTGTGGAGAGAGCTAGTGGAGTGTCCATCCTTGAAGGTAACCAAACTCCAGCTGGGCACAATCCCAAGTAACCTTCTCTAGTTGACTAATTGAGTAGGGAGTTGGACTAGATAATCTTAAGAGGTCACTTCCAGCCTCAGCCATCTTGTGATTCTGTGGAACACTTTCTGGAATGAGGATAGTGGCTTAGGGCCAGGAAGTGCTATCCATACACCACAGTAAAGAATGTTAATGAACTGAGTATCCAGAGCAGTTGCTCCTGGGTATTAACACTTAGTTAACATTAGGATAAGTATAAATCATTTTATGAGATTCAGCAATCTGATAAGTACTTACTTTTAACTACAGTTTATGTAGATAATGAGAACTATCTCAAATTATAAAACAAATGTATTGAAGAGGTTTCTATGGAAATTCTCAAACACATAAGGTTTACAACAGTTCATGACACAAAGGGTTTTCAAACTAATGGATATTTTAAATTTATGTTGATTAAATTAAACTTATCTAAATTTATGCATATGGCTGATAATTCCTCATTAAATAACTCAAACACAACTTTTAAAGTATTTTAATAATGTTGTGTTTTCTCTTTTGAGTCAAAATAGTGATAGGTAATAAACAAGAAAATAAAATTTTACCATATTCCCTCCCCTCTCCCATCCCCTCCCCACTCCAAAACCATATCCAAGTTTTGTACTTTTATATATGTATGCAGAGAAAAACAAGATCCTCTTAGAACAGTGTACCACAGGCAGTAAATACTGCTAATGTCTGAGATATTAGCAGAATCTTCCTCATAACTGAAGGTTAATCAATGTGGTTGTCATAATTATCTACATGAATGAAGCTTAAATTTAAAGTTTAATAGGATAAACATTTTTTTGGTAAGGAAAAAAACAAACCAAAACAAGTTATTAATTCACTAGAAAGGTTTATCTTTTTGTTACAAAATACAGATAATGATGAAGTATCTGCTTTTCACAACTACTACTGGGGGGAGGGAGGGGAGAAAGTCATGTTTTATCAGCTAAAAGATACCCTCAGTGGGAAAATATTATGCAGTGTCTTTTCTTTCCTAGAAGGAAGTATCATAATTAATTTATAGCTTTCACTCTCAAAATATGAAATCTTGTTCATTCAGTATTTAAACAGCTTTTGCGCCTGCTACAGATGGAGTCAACCCTGTCAATAATTTAGCACACTACTTCTATTTCGTTAATGTTAGTTTTGGAATGAATCTTGAGAGTTTCATACACCTGGGAAGAAAAATAAATCTATTTAGGTGAAAGGGCCAACTATTAAACTGTAAGGTGTAGGCATGTTCAACAAACATACATATATACGCTAGGATCAAAGTAATGTGTTCCCTCTGTGGTCCAGTGCTGAATGTTTAATGGAAGAGCACGGCATATTGTATTTTCTTTTTTTAACAGGTAATAGACTAATTCAAATGGAAAACAGAGATAGAAAAATAATAAAACATCCTGAAGCATTTCACAGATTTCCTCTGCCTTCTCAAAGCTTACATGAAAGATGAGGGAGTTTGGAGCTAGTCAGAAGGGTTAGAGTTCCTTCAATCTCTTCTTTTGTCAAATATTTCATCAAATGTGAAATGTGTTATTTATATATAGCACATAAAACATGAGCAGGTTTAAGATACTAACCATAAAGTATAAAATTATTATAATTATAATTATTATCTATGACACTTTCCACCCTTGGTATGCTTCTGAATGACAGAACATGATGTGAGTAAACTTTGTCCAGGTACACCTCACGATTACAGACAATGCAAGGAGAGAAAAGGAGACGAGGCTTAAGAAAATACACAGGCAACATAGAAATTCAGATTAGGCAGGGAAGCAAATAATATCTTCTCCAAATGAGAGTTTGTTTTGGCTTCAGCCAACTAATAATTAAGATTGATATCTAGAAAATATTTTCTAGCTTCGCTCATACTTACTAAGCATACAAAGATTAGTTTGAAGCAAGACATGCAGGTATATCTGTACACATCACATGTTGATGATCCTTTTTGAGCCTTTCTGACTTCCAAGGGACATTTTCTGTGAGTAAGGTTTCCTGTAAGCATGGCTGTGAGAACACTGTGATCTTTAAGATGTAGAAAGGAAACAAAAGATTGAAAAATGACTGATGGGAGAAAACCAAGACAAAACGAAACAAATAAAAACCAACAAACAAACAAACAACAACAAAACCAAACAGATTATTAATGGAGAAGCTAGATTCAATGAGTAGTAGCACCAAACTTTCTTTGACACAATTTTTAACTCTATGATGTAAGAACATTGGTTAACAATGTAACAAAATAAAACAGTGTAATTCTTATTTGTTTTGTTCCAGACCATGAAACTTCATCCATAGTGGATAGAGTATGTACATCTTCAAAGAACCAAAAAGGAAAAAAAACCTCATTGCCTAACTGAAAGAAAAGGAATTTTATGAATGCATGGCTTTTTTTACCATGTCAACATGATCTTGGAAATCCCTTGGAAACCACTGTTACTTGTACTAGCATCTACATATTTCTCTTCTGAGTTTTTTCAGGCTTTTAAATTTCAAAATTAGCTTGTAGGAATCTCTTTTCATATGGTCTTTTGTCTGCCAAATCACTGCAGCTGAAAACATTATCAGTTAGGAAGTTCTGTAGATTCAACTTTGATTCAATTTTTAAAAATGCATGTCTGATACAATATTTGTGTGGGAAAATCTTAAATTAGTGAGATTTTCCTAGTTTTAGTAGCTCTGACATTCAATACATGAAATCTAGATAAAAATCTGCAGTAACATCAGTTACTTGGGAACTGTTTTTTTATTAATGAAGTAGAAATATAGAACAGTTGAAATCAGTATTTAAAACATGCTTTTCTGCACTGACATACCTTGTAGTCTTAGTAAATGTTTGAAGATTCTTATACAACATTTTATTGCAGTTGAAGAAAAAAAGGTAATTTTTCATACAGTGTTAAGAAGTGATGAA
This sequence comes from Chloroceryle aenea, assembly GCA_013399075.1. Taxonomy (NCBI): domain Eukaryota; kingdom Metazoa; phylum Chordata; class Aves; order Coraciiformes; family Cerylidae; genus Chloroceryle; species Chloroceryle aenea. Next base: position 11,698 of record VWZY01007280.1, on the reverse strand, counting down.
TATAAAAATAATAAAATACATATTTTGATAATGTCACCACATTTGACTTATCTTGCATGAAAAGGTCAGAGTCAGAGTATTTTCTAAGATTCAGATGAAGTCTCAAGACATATAGGGCAGAAAATTCAGTAGTTATTTGGTTATATTAAAAGGTTACTGGTTCACAGGCAGAAAATGTGTCTTTAGCTTTGACACAAGAGGTGTTCATATATGAAAATAACTTTTTAAACCTGTATATTTTGTGGACACAATAAAATAGATTAAAGCCATCAAGGACATATTTAGAATATAGCAAACAGTTTTATGAACAAAGAAACAAGGTTTTTTTCATGATTTATGTTTAAAGCTCATATTTCTGAAAAGTACTGTATCTGTTCTTACCCATGTCTAATAACTGTAAGCTATGTAAGAACTATGTTGAGCCATTTGTTTTTAAATATCTGTATTATGAAACGTGGGATGTGAACTAACGAACATTTAAATACTAATTTTATAAGCATAATTGTCAAATAGACAATAAGACTTATAGGACTATAATAAAATTAATTGAAAAATCAATTTTTGGAAATAATTAAAATATTAGTTATTTTAAAAAAATATACAAAGGCAAACATTTTCCTTTTTAATTTGCTTTGAAGTAATTATTGTTTTTGTTTAAGAAATTAACAGCTTCTACATCTATCTTGGGATTTTGTCCTATGCCCACAAATTGCTACAAGGAATTAGAAATCTGACGTGGCGTTAGTACAACATCCAGTGACAAAATCCTGAAGGAAACAAAATCTTATCTCTTCTGACTAAAAGAGTAGAAAATAAATAATAATCTAAGACACTCTCTATATCATGTGCAACAGATAAAATTCACTTTTGTGCATTGCAACTCCAATAACTTTATAATTCCTAAGTCTTATCATAGGGTCATACAAATATCTTTTAGCACTTAGCATAAGAAATCAATTACACAAACTGAAGATTTGCACTGTATTACCCTGTCTGTTGTACTCTACAAACCATAACCTGCACTTTTAAGTTAAAGAAAAGACTATGCCATCCAAGCCATATTTAGGAAGGTGTTTGGAGGTAAGCAAGGTGTTTCACTCAACAGGGACAGGATTCAGCTGCACAGACACAAAGTATCGCCTGCATTGGCACAGGATGGGCAGATGTGATGTGGGACCTGAGGAGTGCTATCTGAGATGCCCCAGCTGCTGCTCCAGGTCTCTCACAGGCCACACACCGTGCCTCTTAGCCTTACAGGGAGTTCTCATATCTCTAAAGTATTCTGTATGGGTTGAGATACCTCATACAAGGGGAGTGAATCAAATGCATGGAATCTAGAGCTACTCAGCTCATCCAAAACACCTCTACTTGATCATCTGAGCAGATTTTGATACAATGATAGTACTGTTTGAATTTCTATTGACAACTGTAAGAGCTTAGGCACTTAGCTCACAGACACATTGTTGGCACATAATTTAAATATTGCAAAATGTATCTGAATACCACCATTCCAAGAAGTACGTATGGAAGAAGCTGAAAAGGAACTGCTAACATTTTCAGTGTAGTGCAGTTTAAATAAATATATAGGGTGGGGTTTTCTTGTTTTGTTTTTTGTCTTGCCTATATCCAATCTAAAATGTATGTTTCACATAAATTAAACCTGAAAAACTTCTTTCTATAAAGCAAGATATTAATTTTAAGGATTTTTTATCCTGTGTTCCTGACATGTTCTGCAATACTTATATTGATGGTTCTTGCCCTAGCTATTGGGACCCCAAAGATGCTTGTTAAAAAAATAAAATAAAATGTTGTAATATTGCTGATGAGACATTTCACTGTTGTATGTATCCATGGCATTAAAACATTTTGTAGATCCTACATATGCTATTGTTTTAGTTCATTATTGCAGCTGTAGATTTCATTTTTATATAATATCTTTTAAATGTCATAAAATTCTTAATTGTGTCAATTCCAGTGGACGTTAACAGTGCATGAAAAAAAAAATTTTTTAATTTCCTATCTTCAAGCATCTCTTACCACTGTATATGGGGAAAAAATCATATCTATATCCTATTATATATTTGGGTTTATAAGTATTTACAATACATCTTCCATGACTTGTCCTGGTTCTATGTTTCTTTTTCAGTGTAAAGAACTTCACTGACATTTTTAATGTCTTTCTACAGATAAAATATCAATAACAAGAGATAAAAAATGAGAAAGAAAAATGTGGCAAAGAAAGTATCAACGAGCCTATCACAAGGAAATCCTAGACCAATAAAATTACAGGCTTTTGTTCAACCAAAGCATATTCTGTTTTTGTGCATGAGAAATTCTTCTGATTAATAGCTTGAATTCAACTGCCCTGGCATTTTGGTGTCACTGGTAAAGGGCTTTCTTACCTGCCCAGCTCACTGGATGCAGAACAGAATTGCTGAGAGAAACAGGAGACAGAAGTGCTCCCTTCACATCCCACGTCTCTCCTTTCTCTCAGTCATTCTCCCCAGGGTAGCAGTGTCCGACAAATTAGTGATTGCAACCAGAGCCAAGCAAGTAGTCCTTCACCAACAGTGCCTGAAATAGCCATAATAAAGCTAGTAGAACAAGTGTCAGAGAAAATAGTTGTCCTACCTCCCATTCCTCCAGTAGTACTGTGTGACAGAACAAGACATCAAAAGATAAAGCTTCTCTCTTCTTCAGGTTCCATTCAACTCTACATTTTTATCCTTTTATTCCTACACAAAAGCTGTAAAACTACTACTGGCATATTGTGCCTGGTATATTTATCAGGTGCCTTCAGTGCCCAGATCTCTGTCCCACTCAATGTAAGTGGTGGAAAATGTTATCCAGATGGAAGAATTTAGTGATAATAGAAAACTGTAGTATGTTTAGTAGTTCATTTGGTTTATACTATAGTCAAAGCCATTCATTGTTCTATTTTTTGAGTTTGTTGTATTTTTTCTTCTCTTATAAGAAAAAGATTTAAAAAAAATTCTTGAATTATTGCTCACTGCCATGGAATAAACAAGATTTAATAACTGTCCAACAGAAACAAAGAAACCAATCAATCACATTATTGAAATCAAAGCTCTTTTCCATCATGCAATAAATTCAAACTACCTATCACTATTAGGAAGAGCTCTGAAGCAATTAATTAATTAAGCAAGTAAAAAAATGTAATTCTGCATTTCAGAAGTGAATGACATGAGATCAACCTCACTAATGGAAATCATTTTTTTCTATTAGGGTTACGAATTTGTAAAAGTAAATTAATAAGTAGTTTTAAGTCATGGAAGCTGTAAAATATGCCTAATATCAAATATTTGGGGAATAAGGAGTTTATGAATTGAAACACTAGTAGTAATAGAAAGGTTAATGTGTCTGAAAAGGTTAAAACAGACATTAAAAAATGGTACATTGAGAGGTTTTTTACAGCATTCATTTCCTGACACTATAACTGGATACACTATTTCAAAAGGCTATAAAATAGTTTTCCTGTTCTCTTACAACTGAAAACAAACAGGATGAAATTCATCATCTTCATCTTGATATAAATCAGAAGAAACTGCATGGAGTTAATGGAATTTCTCTGGGGGTAAAACTATGAACATAATAATTACAGTCAAGATGTTAATGGTTCAGATGAAACAGTATATTGGAGGGAAAAGATTCAAGGAAGAAAAGAAACATTTTGAATTGCAGGTGAGCACATGCAAAAATAGTGGATATTAAATAAGATTTGAATGGTCATTTCTTTGATTATTCACTGGACTTGTCTTTCCTTATGAATTTAATTCTTTTCTATATGGATTTGTATCCACAGATCAGGATTTATATTCTACAACACACACGTGCTCACTCCTCCATACACTAGTGATAGCCCCTGCCCCTCTGACACCAGGAGGGCCCTGGGGAGTGGGGCAGGCACTCCAGCTGCTTGATGTAACAGGCCCAGCTGTGGGTACAACAACTTTGTGTAATGACTCCACTGCAGATTCAGCCTGCTGCAATGTGTGTGACATATAGGAGTTTGTTTCTGACTCACACCAAGAGACTGGTTTTTTAAACTATTTTTCACTTTTGGTATTAAACTGGCAACCTAAACCTCCAATGACTTTTCTAACCATGTAGCCCCAAGTCAATCTCTTTGATTTTTTTCTATATCTAAACCGAAAGAACAGCTGACACCAAGCTTTCTGGCACCCTCTGGTTTCCCTTACCAAATTTGTTTAAAAAGTCAGGTTTTGCATTTCACAATTTTTCTGATGCATTTTTGTTTTCCAGACCATCTAGATTAATGTAGTCAGTTAGAGCTGGTCAGATGTAGTCAAGGTCATCTTCATGAGAGAAGTGCTTTCAGATAAGCTTCACCACACAACATTGTGATATTATGTATGTATCTTAGGTCTACAAATGAATTTGTGTTTGAAATTTACTGAAAAAAGGGTATTTAAATGCCCTTTTGCTATTACTTTTTACACATATAATTTACCCAGAATCCTTGTTTTATAGTACTACTTTTTCTCCATTCTTCAAAAATTATTTATAATAACTATTTAAGAAGGAGAGGTGCAATGTTTAACACAGATAAGCCTCCTGTAAGTTGTCTATTGCCTTTCCTATATTTTCTTTAAATGAATTTCAAACCTTATTCCCACAAAAAAACCATCCTTGCAAATAACACAATCACATTTTCTTCATGATTTATGACACCCACTGACCATATGGTATAAAAAATGTGAATAGGCTACATTCTACTACTCATTTATATGCCTTTAAAATTCTGTGGTACAGGTTAAGTTGAAAATCAGATGTAAGTATGATGATGTTATAAACTGCAGTGACATTTCAAAACACGTGCTGTTCATCATAATTTTGTGCACTGTGATAGCACTAAGAAGTCTTATAAAAGTCCATTTGGTACAATTATTTCTGAAAGTTAACTCTTGTATAGTAGTAATTTAAACAGTCTCATACTTTTAATATAATTATGATTAACTGATAACCTTAAAAAACATCCATCATGGAAAAGCTATGGTAAGAACAAGTCCTTATATTTCCTGTGGATACTGAGAAAATAGATCAGATGTTCATGAAAAATCAAGAATAGGAGAATATATTATAGAAATTATATCTATTGTCAGGTATTTTGAAAGTGAGTGCATTTCTAACATATATTTCACTATAACTAAAGATTTAGGAAATAGTGAATTTTACTTTGTTCATACGTATCTACATATTTTACTATTTGTCCTACCTCTGATACTGGTTCTAAAAATTTTGAATAATATAAAAAAACCCCAAAGATCTAAATACTGAAAAGCACAAGAAAAAACTTTAAAGAAGGTACCTTTTTAGCAGAAAAATATTTCTATTCTACCTTGTGTCTGTTCTGTATTGTATTGAACAGAAAAGAAATAGGAGAAAATACTCTAGTTAATCTATAAATATAATTATGACATGGCTTTTCTATATTTAAAATGCATAAGTGTCCTAGAGTATGTACATAAATATAGATGGCACTATATTAAGGAGGGAAGGGGGAAGCAACTGTCAAGAACAAGATTTGTTTTCTATAGGCAAATCTTAATAATGTAAAATAGACATCACAGACTCAATTAATGTAGAGGAATCAGCAAGTGTCCTAGGAAAGCTAGAATAGAATATGCAGTTAGGTAAATCACTACAGTAAGCACTGAAGGCTGAAGTCATAGAGAGAATATGTCTCGGAAAAAAAAGTCCAGGTAGATTACATCAGTTGCTTTTCCCTTATCCACTGAAGCAGTAACTCCAGTATGGAAAGCCATGCCAACCAGGACAATCAGTCAGGAATGACTTGCCATGTTGACATCCCCTCCTTGTCTTCCATATGTTTTGATATGCTCTAGAAGGATCTGTTCCATGATCCTACCAGGCATGGAGGTGAGGTCGAGTGGCCGACAGTTGCCAATTTAAAAATTCATGTCATATTCCCTTTTCTTCAGTCATTGGGGATTACCCCTGTCTGCCATGATTTTTCAAACATGAAGGAAAGTGGCTTAGTGACTATGTCTGCTAATTCCCTGAGGACCACGGTATGCATGTCTTTGGGTTCCATGGTCTTGTGTATGTTCATCTTCCTCGGGTGCTCTCATATCTGATGTTCTCCTACAATGGAAAGGTCTTTGTTTCCCCAGTCCATTCCTTGAGGTTTAGGTGCTTGAGAGAGATAAGAGGAGTGATTGACAAAGAAAACTAAGGGGAAAAAAAATTATGAGCTTCTTTCATGCTAGTTTTCACTAGTTCACCCACCTTATTTATTGTGTGTGATAAATATACTTATCTTATTTATCTTCCTTTTTAGAGCAACATACCAGTAGAAAGCCATTTTATCTTTTCTTCACATTCTTTGCCAAATTCAGCTCCAGCTGTGCCTTAGCTTTCTGATCCCATCCCTACACATCTGTGAAGTATCTCACTGTTCTTCCTAGCATACCTATCTCTGGTTCCACTGCCTGTGCATGTCCTTCTTACAGTTCAGTTTGACCAGAAGGCCCTTGCTGAACTGCTGGTCACCTGCCTTCCCTGCTTAATTTCTTGTATGTGGGAATCAAGATTCCCCAGGCTCTAAAAAGGATGTCTTAAAGAGCTGCCAGCTCTGTTCTGCTCCTTTATCCCTGAGGGAACTTTCCCAAGGGATTCCATCCACTAATTCCTTAAGAATCTGAAAACTCTCTTTTTTTCCTAAAAGTCAGGGTCCTGACTCTACACTTTGAAATGGCCCCTGTTATTCAAGGTTGTGACATGCTCTAGGGGCAGGCATGCAGGGGGCTTGGGTGTGGTTTTTGGTGTTGTTTCCTTTTAATGGTCAGGTATTTCAGTGTTCTTTATTCTTGTAGGTATGGTTGGACTCAATGATCTATAAGGTCCTTTCCAACCACAATTATTCTGTGATTCTGTGAATTCTACCAGGACATGATCACTGCAGCTCAGGCTACCACCAGTCTTGACCTTTGTAATGTGTTCAGCTGTGTTGGTAAGGAACAGGTCTAGAAATGCTTTTCCTCTACTTGGGCTGTGTGTCACCTGGATTAGGAAATTGTCCTTGATGCACTGTGAGACTCCTGGACTGCTTAAAGCTTACTGTGTTGCTAAATTCATACCATCCTTAGCGTTTTCATCCAAGCACTGTTACACAGCAAGGCATTGTTATTATATTTTTCCACTTAAGAAGTAAAAACTGCGTATGTCTTTGAATAGTAAAAGCCTTAAATATAGCCTTAAATCTATAAGGATGTCAAAATTTCCCCCCCATTATTATGCAGATGCAGAACATTAACACCATTTTTTCACCTCTTTAAAAATTTCTCCCTCACAGAGAGAAATAAGAAGGATCACAAGGCACATCAGTGTGACATTAGAGATACTGCCCCCATATTTTTCAGAGAAACACATGCATAAGTACAGAAAGATGATGAAAATATTTTCCTTTTTCTACACATCTTGATATGGTTTACCTGAGGATGTCTTTTTTGCTTTACTGAGAAAGAAGTGTTTGTAAATGTATAGTTGATATCATCCTGGCAAATAAAACCTGTTCATCTTGAGCTATGCCAGATACAACAGCCTTACAAATGATAAAATAGAAAAATGAAAGAAAAACATGTCTGCTTCTTCATACCCATGTGCATATATATCTACACATATGTATTTAGACACATAGACACCAAGAATAGAAATAATTTAACTCAATGTAACATGTCATATGAGTAGCTATTGTTGTGGTGATCACATCTTCATTTAGCTCCAAGCTATTTAACAATCTTAATTCTATATCTTAGACATCATCTTGATGAAGAAAAGGTGATGAAGCTGTACACAGAGAGCAAAAGCTGGGACATACCAATTAGATCAGCAGAGAGTGAAATTCAGTGTGTGTGTAGTTCTGTATTTCTTGATGAATGAGTGAACATGACCTTTTAAAATGTGGATATTGCCTCGTCACTAATTCCTTTCAACCCCGCAGGTCATCTTAGATATAATTTTTAATACTAAACCCCTTTGATCATGCTGTATAGTAGTACTGTTGTCATTAAAAATATTACAGCAGATTCTGACTTTGAATTCAGGTGAGCATGTCCTATGGAAGATAATGGATTACAGGGTGAACATCTGAAGGCCTCTAGGCATGCTTTATCTGTGGAAGTCTTTAAGCCATATTTGAAGAACACTGATCTACACAAGCACTTTATCTTCACTATATTTAATCAGGGTATAGCTAGCACATAATAAGAATCTAACAGTATTTATCTCTGTTTTAAATCCTTCAAGGCTCTGTGGTAAAAGAATGCAAAATTCTTCACTTTGTATCAGACCAATGATACAAGATTACCAGTATGTCTTACGACAGACTTTCTTATAGGTTTATCATTCTATCCTAAAAGGTTCAAATACCAAATGCTAACTTTGTTTTGTTTATACAAATCTCAGTATCTTCCACTCTGATAGCAGTGCTTCAAGAAAAGGAATACTTTCCTTCTCTTTGACACTTCTAATGCATCATAATGCAAAATTCAGATACAAAATCAAAAGAAATTGAGTGACCTTTCTTCATTTCCTAATCTTTAACTTGATCATATAATTTTTTTTCTCTTATTATGACTTCCCTTTTGTTTTTAGAACATTCTGTGTATTTTGCTTTTTAATAGCAAATGAACATTTGCTTCATGTTACTGTTGGATAGAAGAATGACACCCGAAAGGATTTCTGGACTGCCTTTGATGACAAACTCTAACTTTAAAATACTTACTTAAGGTCTAAGAATTTCCAAAGTACAAAGGAAGATCTTCCAGGACTGCAAAGTAGATAGTTTGCTCACATTTTAATTCTTTTTCAAAAATTAAAAATAAGGATTTAAGTTTCCTAGGAAATTATTCTTTTAAATGGGAGTGTTCTTGTTTATCAGATAGTGAGCAGTGAGGCTGTATCACTTACTATTTGCTGCTAAAGCTGCACCAGTTTGTACCAGAAGTTCAAAGGCTCTCTTGTCCAGAATAGGAAATTCATTCTCTGACTGATGTTCAGTGACAGATGTGGCCCAACAAATACAACATTACAAAATACATAAGTATCTTATAAACCATTGATGAGTTAGCTGACATTGATTCAGACACACATACACACACACCAAAAAAAAAAAATAAAATCTTTAGAACATTTACATGCTGTGCAGCAAGAATCAGGATACAACCATAAACCCTAGGGGAACTCTGATGATTAGTGTCTGTGACAAGGAATAAGAGAACAGGGATCAATCACAAGTGTTGGCAGTGACAGTTCAGGTCATCATGTACCACCTCATCTTCACTAGGTATGCTATCAGTATATTTTTTTAATTGTGTTCAAGGTAGGTTGTTTTTTTTTCAGTCTGTGACTCTACTTTCTGATCTCTGGCGCCTTTACGAGGCAAAAAGTATTTCTAAAAGAAGAGAAAGTGACAAAAAATGTTGAAGTACTTCTCTGTGTAGCTTAGGTTAAGAAAAAGAACTTAATACAAGGACATTTTTTGCTAACTTTGAAATGTTACTACTTTGAGAAGAAAAAGACAAACATGAAGTTTCCCTCTTTAGAGACATCAACTGCTCTCTGAAATGAAAAGAATAAAAAATGTATCTTTTGAATGATCACTGCACTCATTTTCATCTAACATGTGAAAGTAAATTTGTATTGAGGTAATTTTTGTTGGCTACACAATTGAAAAAACATGAAATGGGAAAACAGTACAGCTTTTCTATTCCTCAATGCAGAGCAGAAGTAAATATGAAAATTTTAGCCTGATACAAAAAAAAAACCAAAACAAACAAAACCAAAACAAACTTTAAAAAATAATTTCCTAGTACAAAGGTAATGAAAAATTCCATGGACACTCTTAAATGGTGATAGAGAGTAGAAGACCTTTGGGGTGGTTGTAGAAACATTTTCTTAAACAGGCTTTCTATTATTAACTGATTTCTTTGTTAAAGAATTACAAAATCATATAATTATAGAATAGTTTGCGTTGTAAAGGACATTTAAAGGTCACCTTGCCCAACCTCTTGTCATGGGCAAGGACAACTTTCACAAGAACAGGTTGGTCAAAACCCCATACAACCCAACCTTGGGCATTCGCAGTGAACAGACACAACTCTGGGAAGCCAGTTTCAGTGTCTCACTATCCTCACAGTAAAGAATTTCTTTATAATATCCAGTCTAAAACTACCCTTTTTCACTTGTAAACTGTTGCCCTGTTGTCACATGTTAAAAAGTCTTTTTCTTTCATGTAAGCCCACTTTATATATTGAAAGGCCCTAATAAGGTCTCCCTGGAATCTTCTCCAGTCTGAAGAACTTCAACTTACTCAACTTTTCTGCAGAGGAGAGGTGTTCTAGCCCTCTGACTATTCCTGTGTCCCTCCTCTGTAAATGCTCCAACAGGTCTATGTCCTTGTACTGGAGACTCCAGACCTGAACACAGCACTCTGGGTGGTGCCTCATGAGTGTGGAATAGAGGGGGAGGACAACTTCCCTCAACCTGCTGCCTACACTTCTTTTAGCCCAGGATATGATTGGCTTTCTGGGCTGCAAGTGCAGATTGCTGCCTTGTGTCCAAGTTTCCATCCACCAGTATTCCAAGTTTTTCTTTCTTTGGCCAATCTCAGTCAATTTATTCCTCAGCCTGTATTGTTAATGAGGATTGCTCCAACCTTGGTGCAGGACCTTGCACTTGGCCTTGTTGAACTTCATAAATTTCGAATTTTAAATTTCTACTCCTCAAGGGTGGGTACAATACTCAGGCGATTAAAGGGCCACTTCTCCAGCTGCTTTTGAACTAGTGTATACTCCAAATTACAAAGTCTGGCCATTATATGTTTTGTGTTTGGAAGTACTTTGCCAACTATGCCGAATGCATACAGAAAAATATGCCATCTTTTCCTTAGGATTTGTAAAATTAAATTTTTTGGAAGAGGCAGGAATTTTCTTTTAGTGAACAATAATATAGACTGGGGTTTTTATATTTATTTTAGGTAGAGAAATTTTATTTGTAATTCAGCAAAGGAATTCAGATCAAGAAGATAAAAGAGAAGAATTTTGAGCTGGCTATGTTTGAAATGTTCCTCCAAGCTGTACTTGACCTTTTTCTGTTTACTCATGTAATGGATGAAGACTTCCATTGTTATTAGAATGGATTTCAGCACATATCTCAAATATCAGCTACACATGATATATCCTTTGGGTTCCTGAATTTATAGCTTGTGTCACCATATATATTTTTTTATAACATCTTCAATGGATGTGCAGTTACACAAATATAATTTTTGAGCTATGTACTTAGCTGTTCAAATTGTATTTCAGATTACATCAGTCAGCTAACTGATGGGTTAAAGTGGGCTTCAACAGAGCATTAACCAGTTGCATTTTTCTATTAAATAGAGGAAAAAAATATACTTTAGGCAACAGTTTTCTAATCACAATTAGAAGAAGAAAATACATGAGTAGATGTTATAGTACTTCAGATGAAATGCAGTGTTTTCAGCCTAGGCTTTCTACATACATGCACGGTTGGTTCTGTCTCCAGGAGCATAAAATAAATCTATATAAGGATTAATATTTCTTTTAAAATATGTCTAAAATACAAACCATATACCATTATAGCTGTATACACATATCATAGAATAGATTGG
>VWZY01007256.1:210343-268168 GCA_013399075.1 Chloroceryle aenea | reverse complement strand
GATTCTATGATTCTATGACATGCTATGATATCTTTAGAAAAGCTGTGCATAGTTGTGAATAGTTTGATTTTATACCATTCCTTTCAGCTTTTATTCTCCCACAAAAAAAAAAAAGTCTCATTATTTCCTTCCTAATTTCACTTAATCAGATTTTGGTTGAGTTTTGGTTTTGTTTTTGTTATTTTTTTTCATTTATTATACATATAAGACAATTTGAAATGCTGAAAATGCTGAAAAAATAAAATTATGAAGATATGTGTTCTAAATATGACAAACTGCAAACACTCTGCAAACATGTAAATAGTGGTCCCTTTTCTAAAGACTTTACAATACAATTTGGATGAGGGCTAAATGAATGCAATAATTAGAAAGAAGAGCACAAAGAAAAGACAGCTTTGTGGCAAAATTCTAGTAAAATGTATCACATTGCTTTATGCAGAATCCATCAAAGAAGGAATTCCAAATGAAAAAGTAGCATGGAGCTACATACCAAGTAAACGGCTGTGAACTTGTTAACAAGTCCCTCTCTTCTTTGTGTTGGTTATGAGTGGCCACAATTTCAACTATCATCTGACACTGCTGGGAAATTATCTGGTGACAACAGTGGATTCCTGGTCAGTAGCAATCCATCTTTCACTGTACACTTACTGCTGAGTCAGCAGACTCAAAAGGCAGAAGGACAAGACTCCTGTTATATCTAATGCAGTATCCTGCCTTAAAGAGAGAAAACAATGTCAGTGCTCTGAAAAGAAGGTGCAAATGCCAATCCATGCCATATGTTCATAATTCTTGCTCAGTTTTGAGAGCTGGTGATGAAGAAATATACTGAAAGACTATACATCCCTCATATCATAGCTCTTACATTTCAGAATATCCATCATTCCTCCAGGGCAGTGATCAGGCCCACTGGCAAGAGGCTGTGGAAGAAGCTTTCAGTTCAGCTTCCCACACTTCACATATTCAGTGAGTAAATAGGACTGACAGCTTCCACTGAGTGAATGTGTTTGTTAGTGCTCCTAGAGTTTGAGGGGGTTTTTTTGTTGGTTTGTTTTTTTTAAGGTCTGTAGAACAGATGATGTCAAAGGGAACTATTGTGAAACAGAACCTGGACTCATCTTGTGAGAGCTGGTCTTTCCCACCCTATCCTCACTTCAGTTAGCACAGCTGAGGTGTGGCCCTAAGCAGATAATCTTCTCTCTGTCAGTACAGCTGAATGCTATTGATCTTTCAAATTGCCTTTACTTTATCATCCTCCTTGTTTAGCTTTGCATGTGCTTCATTAGAAAATGGACCATGGTCCTCATGGAAGGAAAGAGTGTTTCTGATTTCTCAGCTGAGAGGATTGATACCAGAGGAAAAAAAGCAAAGTTGTGACAACACTGATTCATGTACCAGCTGGGGTAAGAGATGCAAGAAACTTGGATGTATTTATTTATTTATTTATTTCATTCCTTAGTAACCCTTAAAAAAATATTAGGCGCTAACTCAGATTATTGGTGGCTCAAGAATGCTGAATGTGGTAACATTTTAATTTACCTCGTTCTTATTGATGGTTGGGCTGTTGCTATAAGTACAGCAGCAGAAGGACCCAGTGTGGTGTACTCATGTGTGCCAAGAAAGCCACTCCTGCGTGCAGGCATGTGTGCATCTGTAGCAGGGAAATGGCTCTGAACAACAAATGTAGAGTAGGTGTAGTGAACTATGAATGGCTTCACAGTATTTTTATCTTCCTAGTCAACTTGTCATTTCTTTTATTTTCCCTTTTTGTATGTTGTATAGTACTTGGGCCAGCTCTAAAGTTCAGTAAGCACTCTGATATATTTCAGTGTTGACTATAGGTTAAAAATTATGTCTGTAGACTGCCAGTGCATCCTTGCTCGTGCAATGTGTAAGCCAACAGTGTTCAGTTCTGACAGGCTGCTGAATGTACTGGAAGGATTGGTTATTTTTGCAGAATAGTTCATTGTGTTCTGATATTTCTCAGGGTTGGTTTTTTGTTTGTTTGTGGGGTTTTGTTTGTTTGTTTGTTTGGTGCATTTTTTTGTTGGGTTGGTTTATTTGTTTTATCTGTTGTGCTGATGCTCATCTATGCTGAGTCTGGCTCAAAAAGGCAGACTAGTCCACCATTAAAAATGGACTTTTAAGATGAAAGGCTCTTAGCCAGAAATGTCACAGATGTCAGGTCTTTATCACAATCATTCTGACAAACTTGGGTCTGACTTCCTTGTACAACAAAACATTTTCATATTCCTTCAGCTTTTTCAAGAGATTCTAAATGTGAACAAACAACATTCCTCTCCGTGGTCTCATAGTTGCTTGAGTGGTATAATTAGTCTTTGACCCAAGGAAAACTTAAACCCTTCATTTATTTATAGTGTAGACTAAGAGACTAGGATTATATTAAAATTTTCACCAAAAACGGAAGCAAGAGCAGAAAATAATACAGATGCAAATGTAACTAACCTTTCCATTGGAATTTCCTGATTTGAAAGTGGTTTACCAGACTTGGACCAGATTTTTGAAACATTTATGCCTCTGTATAACTTTGTATATACATGGATAACATTAGTCATTAGATAAATGTCTGCAGGAACATAACAGTGCTTCCCCTTTATTTTTTCCATTTAATTTTCTAGTTTTTTTTTTTTAAGAAGAAATAAGTGCCCAAAACTTCTCATAAAAATGTATTTTTCAAGTTGTATTGCCAAAGCTAAGGGAGATCAGTAGATGGAGAGCTTTCCTGTGACCCATTAATAATTAGGAGCACAAAATTACTATTCACAGATGGCACCTGACTGTCCTCCTCTTCCCTTGCCCCTCACTCAGGCTTTCTTGCCAAACACTGAGGATATAGGAGACTAAAAGCCCCCCCAAAAATGCTATGAGGGGAGATGAGGACTTGGGACATTGAGAGTATCAAGTGGAAGTGTGTCTACAGCTTGGTGGTTGTGTAGGATGGAAAGACTTAAAGTACAAAATGGGAAAATGAAAAGCTCATTGTAGAATAACTGCAAGACCTGGATTGCTTGGGAAAAGGATATTTTTTGCTCCTTTACTCTTCTTCCAAGTAACAAAATTCAAGTACCTTTGCTCAAGTGGGCTTATGAATTCAATTTAAATAAAAATAAACTTGTCTTTTTGCTAAGAATAAGATTTGGGGAAAAAATAGTCCCTCTTCTGTCTCCAAAAAGGAATCTCTCTGGCAAAGACAGGATCATTTGAAGAAGCTGACTAAAACTGAAAGGTTTTATAATTATGTGGAGCAAAATACATCATAGGTCTGACTTTTCCAGTGCTGCAAAATGCATTTTGTGACAGTCTCATGTCTCAAAACTTCCTTTAACCAACTTCTTCCATATATTGGAAGATATCTTCCCCCTCACAGCAAGAATGGCATAGGATAGCCCAGTCCCCCTTCAAGCAAGAAAAAAAAAAGTCTTGATCTTTGCTCTGGGATCCTCAGATGTCAGAATGACCCCTTGGAACCATTAGCAGCAGGTGTTAATTGGAACAGTCTTTTGGCTGCTGTGATGGGCTCTAGGGGTAAGCTGTTTTTCTAAAGCCATGTGTAGCATTCACTCCAGACCCCTGTTCTAAGCAGTACAGAGTGGTGTTTGGCCACAGCCCAAGATCCAGATCTGAGTAATTAAAGCACAACGTTTAGTGGTTCAGATTTCAGGCTTTATGGTGCTTTCCCCTTGCACTGATTTTTAAGTGTATGAATTTGGTTTATGTTAACAGTTGGGGATCTTGGCCAGGAGTCATGATGTTTGTTTGCTTCAAGGTATTGCCCATAAGGAACAAGGAGTGGTTGATTTTCATCCTTTAACTAAGTTTCTTTAAAACTACAAAAAAAACACCATAAAGCAATCCTCATAGATTTATAATCAACCTGTGTTTGTATATTTTCAGCATAGTTTAGATAAAATGGGATTTACTTGGGTACTTATTTTTTTCAAATGTATGACTTATTCTTCACTCATTGTGGTTGCCTTGGTAGTTAGTACACAGCTATTTATTAAAAAACCCCAAACCAATCCAAATTTCAGTATATTTTATCATACTCTCAGTATCTCCCTGTTTGATTCCACTCTCTCACCATGAATAATTAGACCTTAGCACCTGTATTTGGCCAGCCATCATTTTTTTGCTTTCTCAAGGAGATACGAATGGATGTGTCTTGTACTCCACCCGATAAAGATGTGTTTGACTTATTTCTGGTCTCTGACAGTAGGTCTTCTGAGAGAATGAACAATATTTAAGTATGAAAGTCTGGACTTGCCTCTTCTACCTCTAAGTGGAAAGGTGTGGAAAGATTCTTGTGCGCTTCACCGGTGTTTGTCAGCGTGGTTTCTGACATCACTGGATACCCCAAGTCCATTGACATGCTATTTGGCTAGGAAATCAACGAAATGGTTAATGAATAGACCTGAAACCAGAGATTCTGTTTAAATGCCACTTCTACTGTAGAAATAAAACAGAGCTAAGAGGTTGAACTGTAAGATATTACTAAATACATGTAGTTAAGGTGCAGAATTGGTATTTAAATACCAAGTATTCCCTTCCTCATGCACCACCCCAAAGCAGAAGAGGTCATGTGGGAACCAATACTGGGCACAAGGGTTCCCATCCTAACTCTGCCACAAATTTAAGACCTGGCAATACTACCTGTTGCTGAATTTCCCTCCATTTCCATTTCTCACCCTGTAAAGGAAGGGTGAGGAGGGAAAACTGTTTGCACCTAAAGGAGTTTAAAAAGAGAGCAATTTCATAATAATATTTTTTTAATAACTGTTATTTTTAAATTTTCTATGAAAAACTAAATAAATTGAAAAAGTAAAGCTTGAATCTGAAAAGCATTTTTCCAAGTTTTTAGCTTTGATGATGAACCATATTTCACCAGAAGGCTTTATTGAAACGTTTTAGATTTGGTTTGGGTTTTGGGTTTTTTTTTGGTTTTGGTTTGTTTTTTAACAAAACGCAGAAAGTTCTGGCACAAAAGATTACTTGTGAAAATGTCATTTCAGTGCCAAAATATTTTTTCATTAAGAATTTTGCTGTTTCTCTTTTAATTGGGGTTTGTTGTAAGCATAAATTCTCTACTTGGATGAGGGGGTTTCCCACAGACCCAGACTACCAAATAAAGGCAAAAACAGTTTTCTTCTAGCATATAATGTTTGGGAATTTCCTACTTTTTTAAAAAAAACCAACATTCTTCTATCGCATAGTTCAGTAAAAGGGTATCAGGCAGTCCTGGAGACCAACAGCATATCCAGCACAGCAGCAGCCAGCAAAAAATCATCTCCACAGTTGTTGGATGATCTTAATCCTTACCCTTCCACACCTTTGTGTTGGATTGTGCGTTTTGTTTTGTTGGGAGGTTTTTTTTGTTGTTTGTGTGTGGTGGGTGGCTGTTTGGGTTTTTGTTTGTCTCGTTTGGGTTTTATTCTTTTACCCATCTACTAAGAATGTCAGGTCTTTTTTGGTGGAGTTTATACAACTGAGTACTCTAAAGAAGAACAATTTACAAGAGATTAGAAAAAAAGGCTTGTGGTTCATTGTAATGTCCACAGCTTTTGATCACTCCTTAGAAGAAAGAGTTGTGACCATTTGGTGATAAATCATTTACTGGCATGCAAGGGTCCACTGTGCTTTGTGCCTACCCATGCTCTTTCATCTTCAGAAACTCTCTGCACAGAAATGTCTTTCTGACTAAAATTTCAGTGACCTTGCTGGCTTTTTTGTTGTTTTTCCCCTTGTAACAAGCATACTGCTGAGCTGATGCTGTAGATTGCAGGGGCAGTGAGCAGATAGCAATCCTGATTGCTGTGTGGATTTGCAGGCTCTGGTCCGTAAGCAGGCAACAACAGCTTTACTGTCACTGGGCTTCCAAAATCTTAGCACCTCACTACCAGAGAAATGCTTTGCCCATCCCACCTTGTCCCCAACCTCCAAGATGATCTTTGACTTGCAGAGTTGGAATACCTTATAGCTGCAGTCCAAAACCATCTTTGAAATACATTCATTTACATTTGTTAAATTGGGCTAAGCAGGCGCACAGATAATTAAAATCTTAAGTAGTGATACTGTAAACTCATGAATCTTCTGAATCTGAGATCAGATCCTCAGCAGCTAAATTCCCTAGAGGACAGTGATGTCCTAAGATGTTTGATAGTTTAGGAGACATGTTCTTGTTAACCGAGAGAGGGCTGTTTCTGTAGATTTCTGAGGAAGAACACTGTGCTATAGGTAACAATAAATGCACCTGACATGCACAGAGACTCGGGACCTGTTTCCTTTTCATTTCTTTTTCACTGCTGCTGTGTTAAGAGGTGGGTGGGAAGTGGCCAGGTATCCCTGGCAGAGTGACCATTTCTGTACACAGCTCCCCATTACACATCATCTTCCCACATCATGCTCTCTTGCAGCCTTATGCATGGAGATTATGTCAGGGGGAGAGAGAAGGGAACCTGGCTGCAATTCCCAACTGACAGAGGGCTTTGGTGAAGCAGCTGGTATAGATTATAGCAGCTCTTGGATTGCTTTCATCTATGGAAGGGCTGGGCTAGCAAAGAACTGGCCCCAGGATAAGAGAAATGCATTGGCTTTTTATGGACCTCATCCTCAGCCTCCTCCTTATTTACAGCTAATGAACAATGGCACAGCTGAGAATGAGGCCACACACAGTCTGGAGAGTTTCTTTTCATAACTACATCTTGGGAAAGATTTCCCTCCAATACAGAATTTCATGGATTTACTTTGTAAGAGTTGTGAAAATAAACAAATAAACCTAGTCCTGCAGCTGGAATGTTTCTGACACTGAAACGAATTCGATTTCCCTGTGTGGTGGTATCCTAGAGGCACTGCTCCTTTTAGAGGGCCTTGTAATAGATCTCCTTATGGTATTTGAGCAAATTTAGGTGTGGCTTGGCCAGTCAAGTATCAACTATCTGGAATCAAAATACACACTGAAGATGAGGTTTTTTCTTTTTATTATTTTTTAGGTTTTCTTTGATCTATAGGAATTTGGTGACCAGAGCTAAGTTAGTGCTTCATAGAATCTGTCTTTAGGAGATCACCAGCTGTGTATTGCATATTGTCCACAATACCTGCAGCTGCTCAGACCTCAGCATCTTTTGCACAGCTTTCTTGAGCTTGCTGACCCAGTTGTGCAACACTGAAGTGACACTGACAGTTGTTGGTACTTATACTGTGTACAGCCATAGCAGGTTTTCATGTCTGTATTTTTTCTTCACTGTTAGCACGAATGTTGATAATTTAATTTGGTGTTGATCCCCTCTATTTAGAATTACATTGCTAACTGGTCTGGCAACACAAATGTCATATTTTCTTTAGTATGTATAGTACAGAACTGCATGCCCCACTCTTAGGATTGACAAAATGCCTATCTCCAGAAAAGATGCACAAAAAAATAAATACAGTGTTTTGAATATTTACTAAACATGAATTGTGTCAAACATAACTCCATCTCTTGTAGTCGTGAAGATTATTCTGGTCTAATAAAATACCACTAGTAAAGGGGGGTGGAAATAGAGATTTGTGTATAAAGCATAGAGAGAGATTAAGCATAAGAAGCTATGGAGTTGGATCTCAGCTTTGTCCCAAGGCTCTTCAGCTCTATATATTACAGTTTTCCCTCGGGCAAACTGGCACACGGGGGGATTTATGTAACCTGTCTCTAACCAACAGTAAGGTTGTGGAGCAGAATACATTGAAGAAAATTGCAGGATGGATGTAATATTTGAAAAGAGGAAGAACACAAAAAGGATGAGGCTTCATGAGAAGGACCACAAGCAAAATGGGGTGAACACAGACACGGACAGACATTCATTTTTAAAGTCCACAGAATGCAATATCTCAGCAAAACATTAGACGAGCTGCAGAGAAGAGAGAAGGGAATGAGTGGCACCATACAAGTGGCAGTAGGGAGTAAAAGATAGGATTACTTCTTTCAGCATCAGAACTCCATTAGTTCTGCTTAATATCTAGTGAGATCTCAAGAGCATGGGAATGGATCTCGGAAGACTGAATGCAAGTGCAGAGCTATATTCCTTTTCCTGACAGTGTATACTCAGCTCTGGGCACATCTCTTTCCAGAGCCATGTTTCTTTCCAGAAACATTTAATCCTGCAATGCCTTTGCAGGATATCTGAAAGAATTTCCAGCTATGATAGCTGTGACTTAACCGTCATCTGTTTTCCATGGCTTGGTGAAAAGCATGATTTTCCAATACTTTCTCAGTTTTATTTGTGGTCAGGCCAGAAAAAAGATTGCACCTTTGACTTTATGCTTTAAAATTATTATTTTAATATGTTCGGAAGATGATGCAATGTGGAGAACTGAAGTAGAGTACTTGAAAAACATACTGGATACCAAGAATACAATGTGTAAATGAAATCCTGGTTCCAGGAGCTGGGAATACTGGACAATAAAAAAGGATTAGGTTGTTCATTTGAATAGTGCATATACACTAATACAAAGCATGAACCTCAGTGAAGCAACCAATTTTATACCCTAATTTACTTCCACTGAAGTTTCCTGTTATCTATTCTTAAAGCTGTTGCTGGGAAAATTGAGTTACCACTGTCATTTAAAATTCTTATAGACACGGTAGAAATGAATCCTATATCAAAACACAGCCACAGATAACTCGTATGTGCTGTAATGAATTCTGTTGCTAAGGTACTAGTAGTCTGATGGGGTTTGGATGGCTGAAGGGTCCCTCTCCAATGTTTTTCGATAACGTGGTAGGAATGGCAGCCTTTCCCTGGCAATGTCACGCCTGTTCAGGACTGTGGTAGAGCTGCTTTAGTGTTGATGGTCACCAAAAGGGTATTTTGATGCACATACTGATGCCCTTGATAAAGACTGTGACTGCACTGCTGCTTTAGCAGTTCATGTCACACCTGAGTGAAAAGGTGACAGGGGAAGACCCTCATGAAGCCTAATTCTTTTCTTGCTGTTTTTATTACTCTTTAGGGCCATCCCTTTGAGCCCCACAAAATGAATCATTAGTGTAAATGAATAAAGGTTTCAACAGCTCTGTGAAGTACCTGGTGCCACTGCTTCCACATTTCTGATGGAGGCTCAAACACTGGGAAGCAAATGGCTTCCTAAAAGATGTCTGAGATGCAAACACTCTCCTGTTTTGTTCTCCTGTGATTTAACTTTGTGGTCTGCATCTACTTCTGCAGTGTGACAGTGGAGGTTTGAAGGAAGTCCCATTAAAATCAGTGTTAAGTTGTTCTGCTGTTTCTTATCAGGCTCTCTGTTCTCTGGTGGTATGGTAACTGTATGACCCATGAGTTACTTGTAATTATCCACTTGAGGGGCAAAGAAAGTGATAAAATGAAACTAATTTTTATTCCAGTAATAAGCTGATTGAATAGGGCAGGATTTACTGCAGCTGGCCTGGACTAATGGCTGTGAGTGTTGTGGTGGCTGTGAGCGCTCTTTCTCTTGTCTGAGTGGAAATTCTAAGGAAAAACTGACTCCACCAAGACTGAAACATACTTACTAGTAGGAATAAAAGGGACCACGTGGTACGGGGATGTCTGTCTCTGGGCTGGGAATTACCGTGGGAATACTTCCAGTCAAGAGATGAGGAGGCAGCTTTTTGGAAGTTTGGATCAGGAGACACCAACTGCTGCTGAAAGGGCTTGTCTACAGTCGTCTTCCACATAGCCAAACAGGGAATCTCCTCGAAGGGACATTTTTTCCTAGTCTGTTTTCCCATTGCTAGTCTTTCAATTCTTTGATTAAGTGAGCAAAATATGGACTTCCTTGCATGCAATGATGCCTCTAATCCTTTTTAGGTGGTGGGGATCCCCACTGAAAGCTCCCTACAGTGTGGGTGCTCTGTCCTCCTTCTCACAGATAGCTGTGTTGCAGGGCTGGCTGCTAACTTGTGCCCCATCTCCACTTAGCATAGGAAGGAAATTTAAACTGCTAAAAGTTTTTTTACCAATAATTATGACATGCTGTTGTGGATAGATCCCACTTTCCTCAACGTAAAAGCTTCCTTTGCCTAAATGCTGGGTGAAGTTCCTTTCTACAGAAGGCTAGAGTAACTTAAAAGCTGCTGTGAAACTTAATGAAACATTAAATGCATAAGACTCTGTTCTTTAGCTTTGTGCACTGTGTGATCTCTGTAGCCAACAGTGATTATACAGCAATGTCTAGATTTCTAGCAGTGGGGTTTTCCCCCCTACAGGTGAAAATGTTAACTATGCTAAGGCTGTAAACTTTTCTCATAGATTTTCAGGTAAATTAATGTGTTTCCCACGTCTATCCAGTTCTGTTTATGTTACAGTATCACCTAATAGTGCCCGGTCCTGTTGTCTGAGGTACTGTACCAACACAAATGAGGAAGCCTGAGTGTTTACAAGTTTACAAGCCCTGTAACTATTTATATATTTATAGTAGTTTTGATTGTGTTCTAAGATCAAAAAGTAGTTTCATATTAAAATAGGAGCATCATCCCCTAAGTCCCTTTTGTGAGGGGTAGAGGAGTAAGATAAAAGCTTATGTGTGCAGATATGGGGACAATCATCCATATACCTTGATAGACCAATCTTTTGGAAGTCTAACAGTGTAACAACATCAAATAATCTAGAAAACATTTCTGTTCTCTGTGCAGTCCTGTATCTAGGAGGCACATGAATACTTGGTGTATGGAAAACTCCTCTAGATGATTTGTTGCTCCTGTGGCACTCTTTTGTCTGAATCCAACAAAAATGCACATTTGTCTAAGGACAGGTTCTATGATTCAGATACCATCCTGAACTCCCACTTTGATTTTTGAATGACATTAGCTTTCATTGAAATGGTACTGGTATGGTTCTTTCTGACTGTTTGAATTCCCCAGAAATAAGAATCCTGCTTAAAGACAAATATAACAATCATGAAACTCCAGAGAATAATTTGGCTCATTATACTACATGCAATTATTGTTATATGAATTTTTAATCTAGTTTCTTCCTCTACAGTTTTGTTTTCTGCTTGGCCTTTGTTCTTGGACACACTCTGCTTTATTATTCTATTGTTATAAATGAGCTCCAGTTACCCTCTTAGAACTTGTTTCTGATTCTCATGGATTTAATTCAGAAAAAACCTGCAGTTGGTATTTTATGATGACTTCTGTCACTAGACCTATTAGATATTAATTCACACATGCCAGTAATGTGAAATAATTTTTTAAAATGTTAGATGCAATATCAAAATTGTAAAAAACAATCTCCATAGTCATATAACTCCAATTACTTTTTCATTTAGAAAGCTCAGTGAGAAATCTGGCTTTAATTTTGACTTGTGGCTCTTGTTAGGGCTTGTAAACTTTATTCGTCTTTCTTCTTACCTATGCAGTGCTTCCTCATTTTTATATTTAATATTAATACTTTAATTACTAATAGCTGAATGACAAATTCCTACAGCAGTATGAGATGAAATTAGGATTTTTCTTCTAATAACTTATTCAATTTTAATCTGAAAAAAAATAAACCAAAATATTGTAGGGGAGTAGAACACTTCTTTCTAGAATTCCATCAAGGTTCCTTTCCTTTTAAAGAAAATATTCTGACTGATAGCACTACTGAAGAAGAAACAAATCCTTCTTTCAAAGTCATAGTTAGGATGCTCTGATTTTCTGATTTCATTGTTGCCATCTGCTTTGAGGGAAAGGAATTTATACAATTATGGATGACACTGTATCAGAGTAGAATTTGCTTTTTAATTTGGGATAAGGATCCTCTATGGAAGAAACAATAATAATAAACATTTTACCATCCCAGTGGACTGCCTCTCACATTGTCTAATCTAATGGTGTTCAGCTTTTGATGCAATACACTTGGAAATTCCAAGTAATGTCATTTTTTGCCCCCATTTTGTTGCTAATGGCTGCAAAATTGACACACATTGTAGTTTCTCACAGAAACTCTTTTCTTTTGTCATTGACCTGATTAAAAAAAAAATAAATTACACCAAGTGAATGGAAAGTTTAACATCTTAGAAAAATAGTATCTTGTTTTCCATTTGCTACTTCTTGCTTAGTCCATTTCTGTGTAATTTCATCCCCCACATCCTCAGCAGATACACATCACATCCTTCAACACTGAAGTTTTTCACTGGGACTTGTCTTGCACAAATCATTACCTTCCTTTTTATGTTTTGTAATAGTCCCCACTGAACAGGGACATCTATGGCACGAAGGCAAGTTGTAGAAGAGAGCAAAGTCTTCCTCCTGAGATATCAGTAACCTCTGGAATAGCATGGTCTATATCTATTTTTATTACTTTAATCTTCCTCCAAAAGTAGGGCACTTTCTCTAATCAGCTAGGAGAGGCTGTTCAGCTGTATCTGCTTCTAATCATGCAGGTGATAATGGGCCTGCAGTTTCATAGTAGTTTCTCCTTCTCTTTACTTTCATTTTGCAGTGGTGCTTGTCGCCCTATGAAACAAAAGGTATTTAGAGATGTGATGTGGCTTGAGGTAGGCAAGGGATACCTGTGTGTAGTTTGTTGTCCTTGCAGCACCTTGTAACAGAATTTATGAACAGGTCATAACAGAATATAAATGAACATGTTATCTGGAAGTGTGCTAGGAGGATGCATAAAGCTGAACAAGAAATTGATAATTTTTAAGTATTACCCTCAGAAGTCTTCTGACTCTGTTTTTGGATTCTCTTAATACTACATGAATGCCAGCTCTTGCAGATCTGTAACTGGATCAGCTCTAGATAACTGTATCAACAGGAGCTCACAAGGGTAGCCAGGAGGTTGGTCTGTTGATACTCCCAGGCATGCAGGTGCTATTTTGCTGAACTATTATCTCCCCTCGGGGCTTTGCTTAGCTTGGAATTGCCCGGTCAGAAATGTGCACCTGTTTAGGGGATCTTTAGGGTCTTTGTATTACATACACTGAGGAGAGCACAAAGGTATACATCAATTTACAGCTCCCTAGCATTGCTTCGAAATTCTGACCTGGACCTGAACTGTTGTACTAAATAGATGAAGGCAAATTCATTTCTCCAGCACAAACTCCATGTAACTACACTGAAGCCAATTGCACTAGGCTTGCAAGAATAGATTAAGGAGAAACCTGTGTTACAATCCGAAAATGTTATTAGAGTGGGTCCATAATGCCACTTGTCCACCATGCTTCTCAAACTGTACCAGTAAAGAGTAAATTATTTTAATGATGCAGCATCATCATTCTTTATATCCTCTGGACCTAGCTCATTGCATTTGCACCTAGTACATTTTTTTTGCAGTGTGATACAGATACACTTACCCTAAAGTATTTGCAGAAGATCAAAAGGTGAAAAGATGGTATTTTTGTAGTTCTTTATACTTGGCCTTTTTCAGAATAGCATAAGCTCTGCAGTTCAGAATCACTGTCTGTTCAATGCAGTCTAATACATTTAAATTCAGTATATGTCTAAGATTACAATGCAGAATTTTTGCATAATTTCACTTTTTCATAATTAAAATAACTTAATTCTGAAACATTTTACCGTTGAGTAAAATTCTACTGTTTATCCTACTCTTCAAAACACATGCAATATGATCTTCCCTCACTCACTTATGTGCAGGGGAATATGTAAGCAGCAGTGCTGAAAGGCATTTTACAGCAAATCGAGTTGCTGTCACCTTTTCAGGGCACACCCGAAGGAGGTGGATAATTTTGCAGTAGTGAGGATTATGTGGCAGGAAGGTTTGCTAAAACAGTTAGTGAAAATCTCTGGAGTCAGTTAAAGCTGGAAAACTTCTCAGTCATTAAGAACATTCCTCCCTTGTTAAGGCACCTGGTCTGCCCTGGTTTTCTGTCTACCCCCAGAGAGCCCTGTCCCACTGGTACATTGCCCACTACTCCTGGACCAGGCTGTGGTACCTGCTGCCTGTGACCTAGCCAGCAGGTTAGCATTTTTGATCTTCCTGCATGCAGAGGATGTACTAAGTTTCCTCAATAGTGCTATAGGCCTGAAAACCCCTAGCAAACATGGGGAAAGGCATAGCATGAAAACAAAAAATCCCAAACAGCCGTTTGTTTCTTCTAAGACTCCACAAAAAAAAGTAGACTAGAGTTTCAGGTCCCACCCTTAAACATGATCCAGGCCTCACTAGCAGAGCCAGGCCTCACATTAAAGATGATTTGGCAAAAGAAACACAGACAGGAAAGTTTCCTGCAGCTAGTTTGTTTGAATGATGACCTTTATCTTTCTCCAAATGAAAATGAAAAGTCTTCCTACGCTGCATGACCTCTGGTGAGGTTTAGTGGGTTGCATCATGATGAGATGATGTTATATATCAACATCTGTTTCTACTGTCTCCGTTTCCCATATGTGTCCTTCCATGTTATGAACTCTTCCTCTCGTTCCCATTTTTGCTCCTCCTTAATCCCCCTGCCTTTTTTTTTTTCTCTTTCTCCAGTTAGACCTCATCTGGCCTCTCCCTCAGTAGTGTGATGGTGAGAAGGAAGCTGTACGAACAAGAGAGGAATGAAGAAACTTGCTTTTAACCCCTCCCCCCAGTTTCCTAGGCTTTTGCAGTTTAACTGTTACCTCTGCCAGAAGGGACCTCTGCGATGACTTTGCCA
Source organism: Chloroceryle aenea (assembly GCA_013399075.1). Lineage (NCBI taxonomy): Eukaryota > Metazoa > Chordata > Aves > Coraciiformes > Cerylidae > Chloroceryle > Chloroceryle aenea. The sequence goes on along the minus strand of VWZY01007256.1, from coordinate 253,555 downwards.
TACTTCAAGTGTTAGAATGGACTCCAAATTAAATTAATTTCAATGCTGGCACAGAAAGCATAGCTTTACATGTGTTCCTGATAGGAATAGTTCACGGAAGGACTTTTTTAGGTGCAGTTGGTAAGAATGTTGTTCTCTATTGAGAATGAATAAACTTTTAGTACAAAGAAGCATGCCAAATTCAAGTCAGAAATTTGATCTTTTTTCCTGCATTCTCTCTCTTAATTTAGTTCTTTCGTTAATTCTTCTTTCCAGTAGCTGTTTCCCTTGGAAAACATTGTGCTTGCAAAGGCTCTTTTTATGTAAAGAGCTCTGATTTCAGCTATTATTTCTTTGATAGCTGACTAGGATATAAAATCCTCAAAGTTAAATATACTGTGCGGAATACAAGCACAGCATGTATAATTTGAAACCAAGTCAAAGACACAATGCGTGGCAAGAGCTGAAACTAATGCTTAATGGCAATATCATTGTTACTTACCCTTTGTGATGTTCTAAAAGCTGCATCTTTAAGACTATTAAGGACCTTTACTGCACTATGGTTCTTTATCTACAAAACTGTTTTCTGTGCATGTGATGTTTTTTTCTTACTTATTTTGATACCACCTCCTTGCAGATCAGATACTTTTTTTGCTTGTCATGTGGAGGCCTGTATAGCCTCTGCCTTCGCAACAACAGTTGTTCTAGAATCTGCCCTCCAGTCATGACAAATTTCTGGATTTGTTTCTGGGAAGGCAAGGGAGAGAGCTTCTTCATCTGAACCATCAGTGCTTTTCACTATTAGTTGCAGAAGAAAAACAAGGACAGTGCTTGAGCACACTAGTTGTTGCATTGCTATCCTTCCTGGACAAATGTTCATCTGCTTGCATAGCGCACTACACAGTAAAGCCTCAATTCTCAGAGACACTTTTTGGCACTAATATAAGATGAGTAGTTAATAGTAAATCTGCCATGGAGCATGACTCAGCCTTGGTAGTAAGATAAACAGATGGAACAAAATAGGTCTCTTCAGTCTCAGGTTTATATGTGCCACAGATCCTAAGCTGAATTAAGCCCTGAAGCATGACATCCAAGCAAGAACATTTGACTAGACCAAAACATTTGTGAATTGTAAGCAAGCCTTGTGAAACTGAAATTAGTATCTAGAAAAAGGACTTTCTAAGATTCAGAAAGAACCCTGTGAAACACTGAGATATGGACAGATGTAATATATAGATAAGATAGCAGTAAAAAAAAAAATAAATTGCTTTTATGTTTCCTTCAGTTAAGAAATCTGTGTCTGCTAAGGGTCCCTTGATATGCTCGATGATAGCCAAGGGTACAAGCAATACTACATGTGATGATGAGATTTACAGAAACAAGCATATGGGAAATGGGATCCCACTGCAGGCACCAGCTGGGAAAAACCTAAAGAGGTCTGCAGAGCTGCCACCACAAGCACATTTAAAATGCAAGGTGAATGCATTAATTAGTGGCTTCTGGTAGTCTGCTATTTTAGAAACGAAGGTGTATAAAAGTGGTATTGCCTGTGGAAATGTCACTTCAAAGGCTATGTAGCAGCACAAATGGGTGTAAGGGGTAAGCCCCCTCTCTTTGAAATAGTATGTGGATGAAGAGGAGTAATGTGACACATCCTCTTCGATATTTCTTGTAATTCAGGAGCAGGTTCTTGTGCAGTGAGACCTGAGCACAGAGTCCTATTAGGGGACATGTTTGTTTCAAGATTATCAGGAAGCCCAGATAAGGGGATCCATTTTGCCCTTTTCCACAGCCATTTCAAAGACTGCATTTATCCAGATGAGCAGTGGTGTTGATGCTCCTGAAGCTATTTTGTAGTTTGTTGTTTTGTTGGTTTTTCCAGGACATATTCTTACCCCCAGTGTGAGTACCTGTGGTTGAGCATCTGCAAAGAAGTAGCAGTCTCATCATGATGCAGTTTCATCCTCACAAAGGCAGAAATACCAAGTCTTGCTATACAAAAGGCTGTAGAAGGAAAACTGCTTAATGTAGAAGTAACAGTCCTAGTAACCTTAGTTGTGCTTTTACTAATACATATATCCGCTAACTTTTGGCACAGACTACACTGCATTTTTAAAACTGCTTGCAGATGCTTTTTGGGGAATCTAAACCTGTCTGTGTGGGTGGTGTTTTTGTTGTGGTTTGGGTTTTTTGGTTTTGTTTGGTTGACATTTTTTTTGTTTGGTTGGTTGGTTTGTTTTGTTTTTTCAAATAACAGCAGGAGATTTTAATCATGCTGCAGATTTCACACTTGAAAGAATTTGCAAAATATTGCATCCTCAGTCTGCTGAAGAGCTGGAAAAATAGGCTTAACTAGTCTAGTGTTGGGGAATATATAGAAGGATTTTCAATTAGTACATCACAATGAAAAGAAGATTCACACCTAAGGAAGAATTGGAAAAAAAAATGTTATTTTAATCTCATCTTTTATATTGGCTTTGGGCAAGAGCCCAAAATAGAGTTTCAAGATTTAGGAAGTAAACATATTCACTTTTCAGTCTCCCTATTACAAGATTATATCAGAGTTCATGATGAGTTGTTAGGGTGATGAAATACCCAAAGTTCAAGGCACTGAACTTCTGCTGATGTCTATATTTGGTAGCTGTTAATCTAGCTTCTTATAGTGGATTTAGAAAAATGAACTGGTCTGACAATCCTTACTTATTGGAATGACCAGTGATCCAGAGATTTATATGGTACATGTTTTCACCCCTTTCATTAGCTCAGTATCATCTTTCCATCTTTTCTTCCCATATACCCACTGGTCTGTGACAAAGGCATGAATAAAGAACTAATGATCTCTCCTCCCATCCCACTCAGTACATTTTTGCATCTTACTCAATACCAACAATTGTGAAATTTCAAACAATGATCCATCAAATTCAGTCTCAATGCCTGAGGCTTCAGAGAAAGGCAGCACCCATGTCACATCTCTGTGCCTTTGGTCTACAGTTCAGTATTGTGGCTTCTTTGGAACACAGAACTGGATTTCATCCCCGATCTCCGATGATCTGCTGAAACAACAATGCATTGGATGTTATTAACCCCTTCTGAATTTGTAGATTTACAGAAGCTACTGTCATGAATATTTTCTTCCCAGTCCTCACAGTAGTCATAGAAACATAGAAATGTCTGGGTTGGAAGGGACCTCCAGAGGTCATTAGTCCAACCCCCCTGCTGAGAGCAGGGACCTCACCTAGAGCAGGTTGCTCAGAGCTCTGCCAAGCCCCACCTTGAATGTCTCCATCTCTAATCTAAATCCACTTCTTTCTAATTTAAGATCATTGCCCCTTGTCCTTTCACTCCAGGCCTTTGTAACCAGGCCCTCTCCAGGCTTTTTGTGAGCTCCCTTCAGGTACTGGAAGGTGGCTGTTGGGTCTCCCCAGACCATTCTCTTCTCCGGGATGAATAATCCCAGCTCCCTCAGCCTGGCCTCCTAGGAGAGGTGCTCCAGCCCCCTGAGCATCTTCATGGCCTCCTCTGGCCCTGCTCCATCAGGTCCCTGTCCTTCCTGTGCTCAGGGCTCCAGAGCTGGATGCAGTATTCCAGGTGAGGTCTGACCAGAACAGAGTAGAGCAGTAGAATCACCTCTCTCGATCCATCTCAGGTACTTTCCAATATATGCCCAAAACAATATATTGAACAAGTTTCTCTGTTGTCCACCCACTCAGTCTGTCACATATGCTTTTCAGTAAGAAACAGTTTCACTGAGAGAAAGAAGGAAGAGATGCTTTGCGGTGAGAGCCATTCTCATTTGGATTTCTTAACAACTTGTGAACCTGTGTTCCTGGTGCAATACTACTGCTGCCATCCAATGAATCAGATTTTGGGTAGGAGGAGGCAAAGATGCCCCAGAATAAGTCTTTGCAAGCAACATCAGTTGCAATGCCTGAGCAAAGGTGTGGGTTGGAGACTGGGCATGACAAAATGACCTTTAATTCTCTCCATCTGAATACTTGCTTTGGAGACTTGTTCTGTCAGGGATCCAATCTGAGGGCCAACCTTGTGACCTGCTTATACTGCCTAAGTAAGTCCAGTACGTGTCTTAACCCTCTTTCACCTGAGGGCTGTTCCAGTTTTATGGCCCTTCTCTAGTAATTTTGTTTCTATCAGTCCTATCATATTGAGCCAGTCATACGTGAATTCTGCATGGTTCTCCACAGATGTTATTTGAGACAACTCATTACAAAAATCTTTTCCCACTCTTTGTGAGACATGAAATTGCATAGACCAGGGACATGCTGATGAGGGAAGATTCTTCTTCACTTTGTATTAAGTTTCTTGAATTCTGCTCCCCTAATACAACTATTTTTGTTGCAAAGCATTGCAGGAATAAGTATCAATACACTTTACCTTTATTCTTAGTGATCTTAAGGATACTAGAGTTACATGTTTTGAAGGTTTCCTGGGAATTGCTGTCCCTCAGATATTTTTTCTCTTTGCCAGTTTGCCAAACCCAGCCACAACATAAAAAGAGTGACTGAAGACAATCCAGTTTTCCTTTTGGCTCTTTATTTGGCCATATGACTCAGGAAGATTTGTTAACTTGAAGTCCACATACATGGTTTTAACATAGGTTTAGGAACGTGCAGGGGTAATGCAAGCTGGATCAGCATTTGGAGCCTTTTCTTTGACTCCTGGTTTTCTGCTGATTGCAGGACAGCACTGTGAAAGAAAGTAAAGACGATGAGAAGATCGTACTAAAAGAGCTGTGATACCTATTTTGTAGTAGAAACAATGGCAATAGCACCTTATATGAGACAGCTTCATCTTCCTCATCTTTTTCCTTTGTCACATTTGTACTTTTCTTCACATTGTCTTATCCCAGAAGATCATGTTTTTTTTTTCTTTTGCAAGGAAGTTTGCTTGCTTTCTCTCTTCCAATCCTTTAATTAAATGTATTTAAGAAAGCTGTTCATATCAGATGTTCTCTGTTAGCATCTCCTTCATGTGTCCACTCAGATATAAGGTAGGATTAACCTTCATTGGTTGTAAAAGCTCTTTTAGAGCTAAAGTTGGGGGTGGGAAGAACTGTGATATTTATGCAATGTAAACAAGAAATAGAAGCCAGCAAGGTAGAAAGGATGCTTCAGAAAAGTTGGTCACAGAATTCTGAACTGCAGGCCTAGGAGAACGTTTATTAGCTCTTCAATCCAGTCACATTTAGGGAAGGAGTGAAGTAGGCAATGGCTGCTGGTTTTGGGAAAGGAAACTTGGATGTATATGCCTTATAGGCTCTTGTAAGGAGTACACTCAAAAAGTGGCTTAGGTCTAGTCAGAGACAACAAGCCAGTATAACAACAGCATGGTTACACTGTCATTGAAATTTTATCTTGAGATCTGTCCTCAGATGTGAGGCTGATTTCTGTTACATCGATGGAGGTAGTGGGTTATGTTTTTTAGATTTTAAAAATTCTTTGAAATGTATAGTTGTGAGGCAAAAAAATCCTAGTCATAATTTTAGTAGAGATTTGTTGAACTGCAGTGAAGAACAAATTATTTTCATATGAAGATTTTTCACCTGAAGAAATGCAGCACCATGTTCTCACATGGTGTTAACTGGATGTTAACTCTGATGTCTGTAATCTGTGCTGATCTATGCATCAGCTGAGAGCCTGGCCCACTCTTTATGAAGACCACTTCATAAATGGGTGGAAAAGTAACATATAAGACCTCTGCCTCGGGCTGGCCTTTTGTTGTTGGCCATTGGCTCAGTCCTTTCAGCATAAGCTCTGCCTGCTAGAAGTTCACAGTGCTCAAAGTGACAAATGGGATGAAGAACTCCTGAAAAAATGGCTCAGTCAGATGTTTGGCACCTGAGAAACTGTACTTTTGCAGAAATTTCTGCCAGTTTGTAATAATGTTTCGGGACAAGGCACGCTAACAGGTTTAAATGTGCTTTAATCCGCTTATGTAATTTAAGCACCTCTGGGAGTAGTGGGGATTCATTAAATTGTTTATTATGGTAGAAGTCCTATTATATTGAGCCAGATGCTGCTTTTCATGAGATATGCTATTGTACCTAGCCCAGACTAAGCTGAATAACTCCATCAAATTTGATTAGTCTATAAAATAGGTCTCTGCTATGTATTAAAAAACATCAGAGCACATCCTCGGCTCTTCTAAGCACCTGAAAAGCTTTTCTCAACATAACTTTATCAACAGTGCTGCAGGGGACAGTTTTTCCCCATCTTTTGATATTACTTTTGACTCTCTTCTACATCATTACATATCCTACAGACCAATGCTCTTAATGGCTGATTTTGTTGGGAAGGAGAAATACATTGGTGTGAAATGTCTCTGAGGTCTCCTTTTATTGCTGTGTAGTGCAGAAAGGTATCCTAATTAGAGCAAACTTGATTTTGAAGGGAACTAAAATTATTCAAGTCCACGTTCTGCATTATTTACTCTCTTAACCTTTGGTGAATTAATGCACTTGATAGCAACATAACCCTGCATATTTTGCAAGCATAGATCCAGTCCTGTGTTTCTCCCATGCCTAGATGGCTGTTGATCTAAACAGGAGTTTGGTATTTGCTAGGAATGTGAGGGCAAACAGTCATATAAGACATGTGTTCTCTTAACAGGAGTTACAACTGAGATAAGACCAGACCAGAAACATCTTATGTGTTAAGTAATGTAGACAGTTGCAGTATCTTTTTTCAGTTTCTTTCTGAAACATTTTCTCAAAAAGTCATATTTAATTTGTATATAGCTGAAATTATCAACATCTACTGAACTATTACTTAAGTCCTCTGTTGGCTCCCAAGTTGTCTATTTACAGAGCATCAAGGACCATTCCTTTGTGGCTTTGTGCTCTGTGATCTGTTTGAACCAGTTCAATTTGATTCTTTTAAACTGACTGTTTTGATTACAGACAGTTCCCAGAGCCTCAGTTATAATCCAGTCTTCAGTGTAGCCTTTTCTTTACAGTTTGCTGCTCTGTTTTCCAGGACCACCTTGGCATTCTGCTTCCTGCCACATTGCCCAAATCCTGCATCACTGCTTACAGTCTCTGGGCAGGTGGGACCTCATCCCTCACACTCTGCCCACCCAGGCTGGGACACTGAAGGTTCTATGTCCTATTCACATCCCTAGTGTTGTTTCACATACTCCCTGCACTTTTATTTATTTAAAAAGTAAAATATACCAAAAATAACATGCCAAATCAGAAATCATAAACCAGTCATTGTTAAATAATATGTCCTACGAGAGCCTTGTGTAGGTTTCTGTAGGTGTCAGCAGCTGCAAAAAGTGTTAGGTTCAAGTCCTATAAATTATTTCTTAAGAGAAACTGTTATGGTTTGAGCACAAGCCAAAACTATATTCTTCATTTTCTGAGTCAAAGAAATAAAAATATAAATTCTTACATAATATTTCAAAGATTATTGTTCTCAACTTGCAAGCATTCAGGCATCTTTTGGAATATGAAATAACAATAAAAATAGTTTTGGATAGGTGTCATAGTTAGAGGGGCTGGGCCCAGTTTATCATGATGTGGGTAGAAGCAAAACCTGTGTATTCTGTACTCTCTCTGTCATTGCTCACGGGCTGGTAACAAATCATCAGTAGCAGCTGCCCAGGACACACATCCAGCGGGAGGAGTCCTCTCTGTTCATGGGCTCATCGATGCCTTGCCCGTGACTCGCAGATAACTCCCTCTGGGAGTTTAATGGGCAGCCCAGGACCTGACTCCCAGCCGGACAACAACCCGTTGGGAGATGCTCTGTCCAGGGGGGAGGAGCTGAGTCCTGCCCCCCGGAGATGGTCTGGGGCTCAGGGCAGCACAAGGGACCCTGCCCCGCCAGATTTACGGAGCAGGGGAGCAGCCGGATCTTTCCTATGGGATCGCTGCTCCAGCGGGACCATCTCATTGGGACTGCTGCCACCCCCCCAGCCGGCAGTGTCAGGTTCTATATGGACTCTGTTTGGGGTTTTTCTTTGTACTGTTGCATTGCTTTTGGTTTCTATTTCTGACTGGAGTCTCTCGCTGGTTTGCTTTTCAAACCATTACAGTAGGGGAGGAAAACAAAACCCCCCAAGAAACTAGATAACCATGTATATAATCTGTGCAATAACCTGAAACTAACAAATGGTTTCACTGGAGATTTGGCCTGCCTCAGAGTTCCCAGCTGCATCTGTCTGAAAGGAAGCTGGTAACTGTCACAGAGCAACTCTGAGCCTCTTAAAATGCACCTGTAAGCCTACATAGGTTTAGCAAAACTGGAGGCCACTGGTGACACCAGTCTTCCCAAGCCCTGCAGTCAGGCCCTGTCCTATGAGGAGCTCCAGCATCCAGCCCTGGTGGCTCCTACTGACGAGGAAGTTTAGCTCTGTGCTGTCATTTTCTGTTTGAGCATAGTGAAATCAGCTCTGTTTGCTGCAGTACTGTGAACTTCAATTCTAAATTAACTGAGTGCTATCTACTCAGCAGCACTGTGGTAGTCTAGCCTAGACCACTTCTGAGCAGTCTCCAGGTGGAGAACATGGCAGCAGAAGCCTACACTGGAAGGAACCCAAGCTCCCTGGCACAGCGTCCCAGACCCTGAGAGAGAGAGAGTGCTCTGCCTTCTCTCCTGGATCCTCTTTCAAACTGTCGACTGCTGGCTGTAAAAACAGCAACATGGGCTTAGTTCAGCACCTATGTTCTGCAGCCCCTGTGCCTTTTCTTTGACTGTAGGCACAGCAGCACTCTCTTCTGTACTGTTGGAATACAGACAGATGTAGAAAGAGCAGCTAATACAGTGTGAAGATGTAGAAGGAACATGTGGTTGACCTGGCAGTAGACTTCAATAGATCTTTAAATGTAGTGGCTTCATCCTTTTAACCATTCCTCTCAGAAAACGGAAAAAAATCACCCTGCTGGTGAAGTGAGAGGGTCCAGTGCCACCCCCTGGCCTGTGAAAGACAATTTAAACAGCACTCACCTAAGGTAGCTACTGTGTTGAATGGATTCTTATGAAGCCAAACTTTAAAAACTCCCAGAAGTTAAATAAAAATATTTATATACATACGGAGTTTTATCCTATGCATCCAGAGCCAGTCAGTCACTTTCCCAATGAAATGTGTAATGGCAATTCAAGGACATGGTTTTAAAATAAACATGCATTTTAAGAAATGTCTTTGATGGAAAGCAAGTTTTTCAGCCACTGGAAAACAATAAATGTTACCTTGTTATTGTCAAAGGTGGCATGTGACTTAGTAAGCAATTTTCAATGGGGTTCATCAGCTCTGAAGGAAATATTCTCATCAGTGCTGCCATATTTAATGAGGGTGGAAGGGATGTTAATGAAACACCTAACTCATTTAGGACTAAGAACAGTTATTAAGCTCCTGACATAGGAGGTCTTGTCACAAGTAATTTCTTAGGATTCCTGGAGTATATTAGCCTTGGCCTGTTCCCACTGGAGTCCGGGGAGATGCCACTGCTCCTCTGTGTGGAAGCAAGGCTGACCCATTATTTGCTACCTTATGGTAGCCGAATCTGACATGATATTTTTGATTTCTTGTGTTTTGAGATTGCAGATGAAAAGTTATGGGTTTGTTTCAATTTTACTCTTGTTAATTCATATGTCTGTACTAAAATACAAACACAGGCAAAACATAACATCCAAGATTTTATTTCATAAATCTAAAAGCAGGTAACTCTTCATGGATGTTTTTGGTGCATCTAAAAGGTTAAGAAAAGTTTTGGCTGTCCTTAATTGCTTTGATGCCTTGGTTAATAGATAAATCAAATGGAAGATATTCCATTGCAATGTCAGGAACAGTAGTTATATATTACCTGCTGGAGTCTGTTTTTATTTATTTTGGGTGTGTGTGTGTCCCATGTATCAAATTCCTTGGGTAACCTTGAAGAAATTTAATTATATCAATATAAAGGGAAGTAACAACAGGGCTACTAAGAGAATATAATAGACTTCAGGGTCAATCCTGTTTTCTTCTATTAGTGCTTCTCACAGTGAATTTCATGATGGCAGTTCAAATTTGATTTCTCCTGTTCTCTGCAACTAAAAAGCTGTATGGGATGGTAGCAGTACAGCTTCTCTGTTCTCCTCCATGTGTTCAGGTCTTGAATGATGCTTCAGTTTCCACATTGCTGTCACTACTTAACACAGCTGTGAAGTTCCTATCCTGAGAAATATTGAAAGGACACATTAGTTTGGAAAAGTTTAGTCACCACCTCCTGAGAACCTAAGCCAATAAAAAGGTGTCTTTTGAGGAACACACAACTACTTTTGCTCATGTCAGCAGATCAGTTCATCCCCAGTGGTTAGGTAATGATAAAACAAGTGATAGGCAGAAAAATCTGAAGTAACAAATTATAAACACTTCTCTGCTACTCAGTAGAGAACAACCTTTCCCACAGTAATTTTTGGGGATTCATTCGTATTATTACAAAGCACTGCATATGTTAAAAGAAAAAAAAATACATAAAACAATAGAAATAGAATTATAACATAAGAGCCCTAATGCAAATTCTGGTGTGTGGTCGAGTAGCAGAACAGGTGAGTAGATGCTGTATGTGAGTGATGTATGCCATAACAGAGACTGAAGGGAAAAATACTAATTCCTTGCTAACAAACATATGTGGCAGGAAACTATATGAAGAAAGTTTCAAAACTGTTTATACCACAAGAAAGGCACAGGTGTAATGACAGAATGGAAGAGTACAAATTACCTGAGACAACACAGTTCTATAGTGCAGAACACAATTGGGCTCATTTAGGAGTGGTTCTAACTTCAAAACCACTTCCCAGCATAGGAATAACAGCTCAAACAGTCATGGATGATGAAGTCTGAATGGCAGACACATCTGCTGACATTTTTCTATCTGCCAATTTTTCTGTCCTTATAAATAATCAACAGGTAGGGCAAAGACCACAATTTTTATTTTCATTACCCACAGAAAAAGTTGCTGTGTAGGAAACTGAGATATAAGAAGCTCTGAGATTGTGGTGAGCTTGGAAACAAATACAAAACTAGACACCTGACTGCTTGTGGTTGCCAACTTCATGGCACTTCTTGAGTGAGTAGGAGTATTGGCACTAGTGAGCTGGCTGGTGCCAGCTGGTGTCAGCATGTTCTGCTGCCCTGAAAAGACTCAGAATCATAAAACGTCTTGGGTTGGAAGGGACCTCTAAAGGTCACCTAGTCCAACTCCCCTGCAATGAGGAAGGACATCCTCAACTAGATCAGGTTGCTCAGAGCCTAATCAAGCCTGACCTTGAATGCCTCCAGCGATGAGACCTCCACCACTACTCTCATAGTAAAGTTCTTCTTCCTAAAACCATTGCCCTTTGTCCTATCACTACATGCCCTTGTGAACAGTCCCTCTCCAGCTTTCTTGCAGGCCCCCTTCAGGTACTGGAAGGCCTCTCTAAAGTCTCTCTAGAGGCTTCTCTTCTCCAGGTGGAACAACCTCATCTTCCTCAGCCTGCCCTTATAGGCGAGGTGTTCCATCACTCTGATCACCTTTGTGGCCCTCCTCTGGACCCACACCATCAGGTCCATGTCCTTCCTGTGCCGAGGGTTCCAGACTGGATGCAGTACTCCAGGTGAGGTCTGACCAGAGCAGAGTGGCAGAATCACCTCTCTTGATCTGCTGGCCATGCTTCTTTTGATGCAGTCTGGGATACAATTGGCCTTGAGGGCTGCAAGTTCACATTGTTGGTTCGTGTCCAGCTTCTCATCCACCAGAACCTCCAAGTCCTTTTCTGCAGGGCTGCTTTCTATCACCTCATCCCCGAGCCTGTACTGAGGATTGTTCTGACCTAGGTGCAGGACCCTGTACTTGGTCTTGTTGAACCTCATGAGTTTCACCAGTGCCCACCTCTCCAGCTTGTTCAGGTTCCTCTGGATGACATTCCATCTGGTATATGGACTGTACCACTCAGCTTGGTGTCATCTGCAAACGTACTGATGGTGTACTTGATCCTGCTCTCTATATCACTGATGAAAATATTAAACAGTTCTTGTCCCAGAATGGGCCCCTGAGGGACACCTCTTGTCAGCAATCTCCATCTGGACTTTGACCCATTGACCATTAATGGCCATTGACTCATGCTGTTTCCATTCTGTGCAATATGCTTATGGATCAGAAACCCTTAGCTTGTTCTGTCTGTAACTAAGCAGCTGCAAGGTTCCACCTTCATGGTAAATAAAGCAGGGACAGATGTGATTGAAATTTGTTAGGTTTTTACCAAGGAGATACAATCAATGAGATGTATAGAAAAAAACATAATGTGCATGTGAAGAACCTCAGAACCATATTGTGCTCACAGCTTACACTGTCTGCATGGCTTTCTGTATCCCTTTCAACATGAAGGTTATTCTGATGTGGATGCTTGCTTTAAGAGGATGCAAGTGGAAAATTCAATGGAAAGTTGGTCTGGCATCTCTGTCCTATTCATGTTAATGGCAAAGAGCCCTATGATTTAAATAATTTAGGATATTGCCTTTAATTGGTTCTGGTTACACAGTCTTCTGTTAATGTTTTTCCTCCCACAGTTTCTCTGAAGGAATGTGCTCTAATGAAAAAATGTTCTGTCCATTTTATTAAGTATGGAGTGCTAGCCATGAAGAGAGTTCCCATAAAAATCACCATGCAGAGGTGGACTAAATCACAAACACCAGGGCCAAGGGCCCCAGCTGCTGGTGTCATGTGATTAGCACAGAATTCAAGCTTCTGTCTTTAGTTTGAAGAAAAAAAATCCCAAAAACTCTAAAAATACAACTGCTGAGAAACTGAGGAAGCAGCATTTGAAAACACAAACAGCCATGAGAAGTATGATCTGTATCTTAATAGAGAAACAATTCCACATTCGTTGGCTAAGTCAAAGCAACAACCTTCATCATCTCAAGAAGTGCCTTGAAGTGTTTTGCACACACCCTTCACCACTCCCTCCAGGGAAAGAAACTAAGTTCAGAACTTAACTGAGGTGCTTTAGCTCAGGGAACCTATGGATATTGGCCCAGAGGTCAGGACCAAAGTCCTCAAACTCCATTTTGTTCTGTGGACACAAGAAACACAGAAATGTCTGGGTTGGAAGGTACCTCCAGAGGTCATCCAGTCCAACCCCCTGCTGAGAGCAGGGACATCCTCAACTAGAGCATGATGCTCAGAGCTCTGTCAGCCCCACCTTGAATGTCTCCAGGGATGGGGCCTCAACCACCTCCCTGGGCAACCTGTTCCAGTGCTCCACCACCTCCGTGGTAAAGAACTTCCTCCTTATTTCCAATCTAAATCCACTCCTTTCTAATTTAAGACCATTGCCCCTCGTCCTTTCACTCCAGGCCTTTGTAACCAGGTCCTCTCCAGGCTTTTTGTCATCTCTCTTCAGGCACTGGAAGGTGGCTGTTGGGTCTCCCCGGAGCCTTCTCTTCTCCAGGCTGAACAATCCCAGCTCCCTCAGCCTGTCCTCCTAGGAGAGGTGCTCCAGCCCCCTGATCATCTTCAAGGCCTCCTCTGCACTGGCTCTATCATGTCCATGTCCTTCCTGTGCTCAGGGCTCCAGAGCTGGACACACTATTCCAGGTGAGGTCTCACCAGAGCACAGTAGAGCGGCAGAATCACCTCCCTCGATCTGTTGACCACATTTCTTTTGCTGCAGCCCAGGATGAGATTTGCCTTCCAGGCTGCAAGCACCCACTGGCTGCTCATGTCCAGCTTCTCCTCTCCCAGCACCCCCAAATCCTTTTCTGCAGGGCTGCCCTGTATTACCTCTTCCCCAAGCTTGTACTGATAGTGGGAAGAAGTAGTCAAAATTTTACTCCTGACCAAGTGTGCATCCTGTTCATGCTTTGTACACCTGGCAGTCAGGCAGGCACGTGGCAGCTGTCACTGCTTGTTGCAGGCAATTAGGCTGCCTGCAGAAATCCCTTACAGTGAGCTCTTCTCCTTCCACACCCTAGTTTTAGAGCCTTGGCTCAGTGTGGGCTGTGAGTGAAAGTAATTGCAGCCAGCAATTTTGCAGCAACTGAATCCAAGAGGCTTTTTTTTTTTTTTAGGAACTTGTTACTTTAGGTTATCTTGTCTTTATTTAATGTCTTTACTTACAAAATGAAGTCTTGTCAGCAATTCATTATGAAGAGAGATGGGACGGTCAAATCAATGGTTACACTAGGTTGTCACTGGTGGCCTGTATGGGCTTAAAACACAATAAAATAGAAGGAGTAAGCAGAAGCATGTATGAGTTGTTTCATGTCAGAACCTTGTTACATAACTTCAGGGCTCATCGATGGGAAGAGCCTGCTTTGAGCTCTAGTAGGAGAAGTGAAATGACAGTAAGCAACTCTAGAATTAGGGAAAAGACAGGAACAGCCCCATTGTCACTCTAGGGAGGGTAGCTGCCTTTTCCATTACACCTCACTAGAAAGACCATGCTGGCCCGGGAGGCACAGTGACCCTTTGCCAATATGATTGCGGAAGGAGAAAACAGAGCCTTCTTTAGTGGCTGTCCTAGGACGATGGACTGCCCTCTTCCAGCCCTGCTGGTCACTCTTGATAACCAGTTCTCTTTTCCTCCCCACAGCAAAAGCTTAAAGCATGAGCGTGCTCATTTCCCCAGTAGGAGGGTGAATCCATGTACCTTGTTCTTGGATGGGAAGTTCCTTTCTGCGCTCAGATCTGTATACACACGTGGTTTTGGTTTTATATAGTATGGCTGACATTTGTCTGTAGATATTAAAAACTTAAATAGCTGTAGAGAATTTTAGGGTATCTATTTTTATCCCAGTACCTCTGCCTTTTCAGTAAACACTGCACATAGCAGACTATTGTTAGGTGAACTTTCAGCATGAGTAATAATTTCAGCACAGATATGCTTTTAAGTCACTCATGTGCCTTTTCTGATGTGCATATAGGCCTATCAAGGGCTATAAAGGCACAGAGGGCTTCATGTTTTTCACTTTCAGAGCAACAAGTTCATTCTTTTGAACATTTCATCAAGTGAACATTGTTTCCTAATGCTGTTTCTTGAAAATTAGATGTCTCATCAAACATTTTTATATGAGATTCATAAATCTCAGCTGACATCTGGGTCCCTAAAAACATTTTGCTTTTCACAGCTTAAAAATTTGAATCCATTGAAGTTTCTGGTGAAGTGTGATTCTTGTTTAAGTTTTCTAATTTCCTGATGTATAGGTCAGGAAGACTCTTACTTTTGGACATAACTCTGTGAGAAGACAAGAATGTATTCTGTTCCCCAGCATGACTTGTGGTTAGAGATCAGTGTGTCAGGTCCTGCAGCACTGCAGTGATTGTCATTTGGAATGGGTACTGCACCAAAAAGGTGCCATGTAGGAACCTTTGCCACAGGTATGCAAATAATTTCCTCCTCTCTCTGGTAGATTTTTGTGTGTGTGTAAGTATAGTGAAAGAATGAATGGTCAGTGTCAGTGAACGAGACTTTGATATTGATTAGCGTCAGTGTTGCATAACATTTAGGGATGCTGTAAGAAGTGGGGTCAAATCAATCTACACGTGTTTAAATACTCAGAAAGAAGGCAGTGAAAAAATTTTGGGAAAAACCAATCAGATCTTACCAGAACATGATGTTTGTTAAATATTGAGCCAGACTGAACTCCCCTTGTCTTCAACAAAGCCAAGATTTTATCAGCTGTTTTCATTCTGAAGCAGTGACAACAGACAGACGATGATTATTGATATCAGTGGAAATTCAAGGCACTCTATATATCAAAACATACTTTGCACTTTTAGTTCTTCACTTACCAAAAGGAAAAATGAATAGTGGAGGCCAGGAAAAGCCTCTGCGCTCATGGCTTTTAACAGAAATATATGTGGAATCCCAGCATTTATACCAATGTAGAAGGTCTCAGATCCTTCAAAATAGATAAATTTATATCATTAGGCTGAATATATAGATGGGTACATAAGGCACAGACACCAAAATGCTTTGCCTACATCTCCTAGAAAATTATGGAGCAAAGTGAGCTAGAATAAATCTGCTTTTATTCCCCAATCCAGGGAACTAGGAACAGCCCCTATGGGCAGCAGGCAGATAGCAGAACATGAGGCTCGCCTGCCTTGCCATTATATAAGACTTTTATTGCTACATAACTGTCCCTTCAACTCTGAAGGCTGTGGCCCCTTGATTTTCACCTAAAAATGCTCTGTCTCACCCCAGGAGATAACATTCCTGACACATACTTCGTTTTTGAAGATGGTTTTACATGTGAAAGTGTAGGTTCCCCCTGAGACCATTCTGGAGTGACAGTGACTAAAGCTTGCATGGGTACTGCTAATATAGACATTTATACCAATAAATTAATGGGGGGGGGGACACACGACACAGTTAAGTTTAGATTCATAATGGAAATAAGACCACAACATAGGTTCTATTTCTGTATCTAAATGTCCTCCCTGTTCAACTAACTTCAGACGTAACATTTTTGCCTCGGAGGTGTCTCCTCAAATATTTCATTATTCTTTTATCTGGTTTTCATGGCTTTTTTAACAAGGTTGCTTTTTAATCATGCCTATTGGCACATGAAACATAAAGTTTTCTGAGAGAAAGAATGTGTTTCTTAAATAGCTGAAGTTATGCCATTTTAAATCAGCTTTGAGTCTGGAAAAAGCTGTTTTGTGAAGTTTCCAGAGGTTCCTGCCAAAATGCCATGAGACTATTAGTTCACATTTGCTTCCAGATTTATCTGGAACCCAGAAATGCAGACACAACACAGAAGAGCTGGAAGAAACAAGAGTTCACCAACCACTTCTGAACTTTTAAAATGAATTATTTCTGGTTCAGTCTGAGAAAAACAGAAAAATTTGGGGAGGGAGGAAGTTGACTGAATTTCACAACACTTTTCTATTCCAAAGAAAATCCTCTTCAGATTGAAGATCAGTTTGATTAATTAGAAGATAATTATCCATTTGCTGACTAAACAATAGTTTCTTCTGTTGAGGTCTATGCTTAAAACATGGTCCTATTCAGAGAAGTGACAGAATAATTGCTATTTCCTATATTTATTTCCCACCAATATCAGAAAAATATGCTCCATTTCAGAGAAAACAAAAATAGGAAACAATAGTCAGAAAATAACTATTATCCGAGTGAGCAGGACAAACAAAGTGGTTATGTCAGGGTGAGGTTCAAGTGTTTGGAGTCAGACAAGAAAAGTGACTGAATTCAGATCTTTCTTCTGCTGTCTAAAAGCACTGCCCATCACCCAGGTACCTATTTTGGGCTTATTCTCTCTTCAGTTTTGAGGCTTTTGTTAAAGCTGTAGAATTTTCATTTCAACAAGTAGACATTTTTAAGTCAAAACACTCTTTAACTGGGAATTTCAAAACGAGGTTTAATCAGATAAAGATTTGGATTTAGGGATTAGGATTTTATTTCCTTTTTTTCCCTGCCTTTGTATCATCCTTCATTAAAAATAAAAAAGAGTGGTGTTGCTTGAGCCAAAATCTGCACAGAATTAAACCTCAACCTGTCTAATCTGCAACCGCTTGAATTTTAGCTTAGTCTAACATCCTGGGCTAGGTAAGGCACATTATCCAATAGCAGCACACATATCTAAGTGAGGCACAGCACAGAGCAAACTTAGGTCTGACTGAACCACAAGGGATCATTTTGAAGAGAAAAACAAAGCTTTTGTACCAACTACAAAACTTATTCAGGATCTGGTAAAGGGATCCCGACAAAATGTGGCAATTCATCTGCTTAAATTCCTCTTCAGCATGTACATACCTATGTGTATTTATATATGAGTATGTGATATATAAATAGGATTTTTCTGCCAGTAACTCATCATCTCTCACATATTGGCAGCAGATCTTATGTACATACTGAGAAAAAGGTTTGGTCCCCGTGGGAATGTGTGCATGTGGAGGGAAAAACACACTCAAGTCTTATTGGAGCAGGGTAATTATAATGCTACACACATTACTTCAGGTATGTGCAAGTCAAATACCTACTGACCTGAAGCAGTTGTGGTTCAGACAGCCCAGCATGGCTTCCTGCCTGCTGTGACCTGACATAGCCTAGGACAGCACGAGGTTACTCGATGTGTGGCTGGCAGCCACTGCTTCCCTAGGAGTAGAAACCTGAAGACTGGTGATAAAAGGGAAGAAAATTATGCTTTCAGAGTCAGCATTCTGAAATCATGAAATAGGTAGGCTCATGCCTTCAAATCAATACCTTCAGGTAGTGGTCATTCCTCCCTCCCTTCCATGGGTGAGTGGGGAACATTTTCCTAAACTGAGGTCCAGGTCTCAGTGCTTCTCTAACCACTGGGCAAAGATCACCCCTACTGTGATGCTAAAACATTAGAGAGACCAGGATGCCACAGGAGAGGTGTCTGCTTCTGTGTACCCTTTCTATCTTCTCCAAACTTTGTTCTTGAAGATTTATTATATTAAAATTTAGTTGTGTAAGAGAAAATACAATTTCATTCCTGGAAGGGAAGCAAGTTTAGACATACCTTCATTATTTTCTTCATGTAAATTAACTTTTTGTTAATAGCACAGCAGTAGACAAGCCTCAAAAGAATTCAAGCTCGTTTTTGCTGAAGCAGAATACCATAGCTTGCCTGCTTTCCCAAACAGCTCGATGCTCCTAAACTTACGTTTTTGGTGTATGCCCAAATCTACTACAAAGAAAGCATTTCCTACAGTATTTTGGTGCTCCTGTTTGGCTCCAGCTGGAACCAAGAAATGTAAAAGCCATTACAGACAGAAGAATAGTTGTAATAATTTGCATTTCTAAAGTGGTCCAGCTGCTAACAATAATGGGCTGTGGTTGGAGTGAGCATGGTAAAATGGCTCTGTTACAAGCACAGGTCTTTAAATGGAGTAGGAAAAAGGAGCTAAAGACATTAATTATATTAGGGCTGGTATTCTTTGACCAGAGGTACAGTTGCCTATGAAGCTGAAAAAGCTGTTAATTCAATCACTGAAATAAGTTAGCATAAAAAAAATGAAAGTGTGCCAATTTTTCAATAGAGGTAATAGACTTTAATTACTGACAACTTAGACTTGCTTGGGATTGCAGAAAAAAAGAATGGGTGGTACATCATGTCAAATCCTGTCTCACTGTGTTTTACACACAGAGATGTTCAAAGGCAAGGGAAGAATTTAAGCAGGTTCCTCTGACTGATGTAGTGACTTCCTCTTGATGGTTTAACAACTCCTACTGTACCTAGACACATTTTACTCTTAATTGCAAAATTATCTTTATTTTCTTTAGTAAGTATGGACGCTTTTGTCACTTGTGAATAGAAAGAGAGCAGGGCAGGCCTAGAGATGGCTGGCAAGGTTTAATCTGTTTGAACACAGGCCTGCAAGTTCACGAAGAAGAACAGATGCTTTCACTTTCATTGAGGATCCTTGACAGCACTGGCTGAATTTGGTAGTTTCTTGGTCGATATGTATTCTTGGGCTACGTTCTTTGTCAGATGCAATGCACGTCAATTTCCTGTGCCAAACTCATAAACAGTGGTCACTACCCACTCAAAGCACATGGTAATCAGACAGTTACTGGGGTGATTCCACTGACAGTATCAAAAATAAACAAAAAATTCTGATATAAGCAAGTGGGAACCCTCTTTCCAGCAACTTTTATTACATAAACACCTAACTGAAATATCTAGGCTTGAATGTATTAGATACTAAAGAATACTCAGAGATACAGTTTGTGCCTTAAAAACTCTTTCAGGCTCAGAAAGTAAAGTATAAGTTGGTGTTGACTTTTTAAACAGTAATATTATCCTTGCATCCCAAGAAAATCAAACAAGAAATCACATTCATGCATTACTCATAAATTAGTAAAACACAAAGCTGAGCAGAACAGCATTTATATGGCATGAATCACAAACTGTAAAATGCCCAATAAAATTTCACAACATACCTGTGGAACAAGTTTTGCAATGTGCAAATAACACAAATTCCCTATTACCAGAGGAAAAAAAAAAAGTCTTTCAACATACACAATGCGAACTCTACAGTGCACATGAAAAACAAGTTCCACCATATGTATGAGGGTTTGAAGAATAAATAGAATATCTTAATATTCACTTAAACCTGAAGTGACCCATTGTCTCATGTTGAATCAGTATCTGGTTTTTGTAGTGTTTCGTTGCCTTGGGGTTTCATTTGTGAAGGTCATTTAGTGTGAGAACTGGTGTTTTGAATGAATTGTCATATCCGTGACCTGAAATTCCACGAAAAGTCTAGAGCTTACCTTTTATTGGCCCCATAAATTGGCCCCAGAGAGATTAATGAAAGCTTCTGAAAAGCTGAAAGGCAAACAGAATATAATCACCTGAAACATAGGTACAAATACTTTGTGCTATGTATCTGTGCAACGTACACAGTGCAAATCCATGACTGAACTCTATGGCAGGCAGAGAAATGAACTTCCAAGAAGAGAGTCAAAATGCACCATAAATATTTTTTTTTAAATATGATGCAATGAATACCACATATAGGCTTACCCCATATAATTTTAGTGACCTAAATGAGACACGTCAGGGTATTTTTAGCTTTTTTAGCCCTGTTAGATGCAGGATGGATAGCTGTGTGGATTGGTGTACCATCGGGGCACATCAAAGAGAACTGATAGCTGTGATGTGCACAGGGTGATGTTTCCTTCAGGTAGCCCTTAGCTTGTGCTTTCCATCTCTCTAGATGTTGGTTTTCACAACATGCCTGGAGATCTCCTGCTTCAGTGAGCAATAATTTGTGGTTAGTTTTGGCTGCAAAAAGCAAATGGATTACAGAAGTTACAGGGGGAGGGGGGGCAGACAGGCAGGCAGTAGCATGGTATTGGAAGGTGTTTCTTCTGAGGAGACCAGATAAAATAGCACTAGAGCAATGAACAGGAGATAATGATAGGAGTAAACATCTCTAAATGTAGTGACTTCGGCCAAACTGAAATATAAAATAAAATATTTTAAAAAATAATCTTTAAACACAGCAATGGATAAGAGAAATGTCGACAATATTATGATACTGTATAAAAAAATAGGAGCTATATAAAGAAAATTACACTGCTCATATCAGTCTATAACCTAACTTCCATTGCCCCTGAGTTAGAAAGATTCATTTCCTCTTTCTTAGTTATTCCCTGCAAAATATCTTTGAAGTGCTTAGCCTCTCTCAGCTGTAGGGACATGAATGCTGCTTTAGCCATCGAAGCCTCCAGTCACAGAGACGTGTAATGACGTAGTCCCAATAACATCAGAGGTGTGCAAGAGCTCAACTTGAAGAAAGGATATGTGCATTTCTTTGCTTTTAACTGGAGCAAAAAGGCTTTTAACTGGAGCAAAAAGTAGTGATGGAAGAGTACAAACATGAGAAAAGGTGGACATGGAGAGAGAAGCAGAAAATGAAATGATGAAAATATAGATGTAGAGAAAGTGGAAACAACCAAACTTATCATACCCAGGCAGACCCCCAGGGGAAGTGTGACAACATGAAGAACTTGATTCTTATTTAGGAACAAGTGTATAGTGCAGAAATATCCCATTTCTCTACAGCTGTTAGGAGGGGCATCCATATTTTTCCATCTCAAGCAGTTTCCATGTGATAAATTACTTGGCCACATACTGGGTAATGATGGACTGCATATAGATGGGCACTACTGCAAGTTAGGCTATAAGCAGCTCAGTACCCTGGTAATATTACCACTGATGTGCTGGTGTCATTTGATTATAATGATGAGGATACTCTTGTGCCTTCTGGAAATACTCAGGATTAGGACAGAGAAAAATGAAATCCTTATTCTCTGTATGAACTACAGCTTGTCTGTGGAAAAAAATCAGAATTCATTAGAGAATGACAGGCTTTATCCTTCTCAGATTTCTGTGGAGCCTAGTCATCTACATCCAAGAGCTAACAGAAAATTATGTATACATCATCTTTTCAGTGCTGCCTATTAGTGATTTGAGAAACTGGTAGTGAGTGAACATTCCTAACATTTAATTAGGAATCAGAATCTTGTACCTTATCATTGCCTTGTATTTCAGTTTTCCTGTGTGGCCTTAAAGTATACTCTCAGATATATTTCTTTGTTCTACTCACCAAAGGAGACTCAAATGTTTAAAGTAGGGCACCTGCTTATGTGTTTAGTTGGATTAGGGTCCTTCAGAGGATTTCCTCATATCTGGAAAAAAATTATCGTTTAAGCATTAGGTGTTCAAGGCCTAGTCTTCCAAGAAATTCAGCACTGACTCCTGGGATGGCCTGACTGAATCTTTTATGATGGCCTGACCTATGTCTGTGTAACATATTGGCTTGGGAGTACTAGAGAGAGGTTGAAAACAGCAGGTGAGTGCTGAGTAAAATGGGCTTTAGAAACCAAAAGAAACAGTGGAAAAGAAAGCATGCTACACTTGCAGTTTAAAGTTTTCTTGGAACACAGTCACGGAAGATAACATATTGTCTGCTTCTGTCTTCTTAATCCATTTTGTCCAACCAACTTTCAAGTTGAGAAAAATCAAAGCTCTGTGATAACACTAGATTTTGAGATGCTGCAGTTGGCCCGGAAGCCACATTAGTGATAGTGACACAGTTTTCTGCAAGCACTGTGCCGTGTAAGGTAAACCACAAAGTTGAGTTGAGCAAAATAATGTCTGGAGGAGGAGTCAATTGTATGGGTAACTGGGAAATGCCCATTTCTTTCACCCATCCGAAAAGTATCCATGTTTAATGTGATGGCTTTTCTGTAACCTGATTAGAAGATTTGATAACTATCAAACAATCCTATAGTTAACCTCTGTCCTTAAAGACCTTTGTGCTCTTCTTATACATTGCATAAAAGCTAAAATTACTTTCCTGACAACTTGCACATACTCTGGATAATTTTAGGCAGTGATTGGATTTCTCATAACCCTGGTCTCTCAACGTGTCGTCTTTTCAGTTTGCCAGAGAAAGAAAAGCTATTTCTTACAAATATCACCTCACTTTGTTCTGGCTAAGCCCTCCTGAAACGCTCTGTTTCACAGAGCATTCCTTCTGCAGCCTTCACATGCAGTTGTGTTTGCTCTGTACTTACTGAACTGCATTGTACTCACATATGACTCTCAAATGTTTTTTAAAGGGAAAGATTCTATTCGGTCCTGTATTTTTTTCCTTGGTTGTTCTTAACCCATGGTATGCTATAAATTACAGAAAAAAATCATAACATTCTTGAGCAGAAGAGGAGATCAGCCAATGAAAAAAGTGAGTAATATAGCACTTCTGCAAGTGTTGATATAAACTGATGGTATGAAATAAGTCAATAAATCATCTTGCAGTACAATTCAAACAGTTTTGTTTGCCACCATGAGTAAGCACACTTGTTGAGGCATGTCAGAGCTGGGATAACATGGGATTTTTCTAAGAACTGAAGATTTTCCTGATATGTACAAGTACTTTGCAAGTTTAACTTTCTATATCCTCCTTCACCCTTACCACTTATTTCCCCCAACTCATCACCTTTTAATTGCCTCCTAGCACTGTGTTCATGGAAATACAAGAACAAAGATTACAGAACCCTGACATTTCAGCCAAGAGGAAACTCTGCCAACAATTTTACCTGGAAAAAAAAATGCTTTTCAGAAAGAAAAGATAAGGGATAGTCTTTGTTTTAATCTAGAATTGCACAAATTAGTTGGCTACTGTGAGGCATAGTTATTTGGCATAACGTGTTGCTTTGGGAGCTGTTTCCAGGTACAGTGTGGAGCAAATCAAGCCCTTTCTTGTTCCTGGGAGTTCCCTGTCCCTGCCATGGAATTGCATTAAGCAGTCAGAATGCTGTGGTCAGTGGCATAATTGGGTCCAGTCCCAGAAATGATGGGAATTCAGCCAAAGTCTCTGAGGGAGAGAGAAAGGGCTCTGTAAACAGTTGTAATTGGGTCTGATTTTGAAAAAAATATAATAAATTAATGATGCTGTGTCTTTTTAAACCATTAAAAGTACTCTTACACCCTAACCCACCCTCTCTAAATGCCTGCATTGTGTGCCTGTTGCTACCCTTATGTCTATATGGAAGACATAGGACCCTTCAATTCCATGTTGAAGAGACAGGTTGTATCTGATTTCCCCCCTGTGCTTTATTTATCCCCTCTCTCTAGTGTGAGAGACAGAAATACTGCCAGAAGGCTGAATGTTAAAGATTTCTACTACCCAGTGGGGCAGCCTCCCACATGTAACAGGAGAACCATTGCAACTCTCCACTCCACCACTACTGCAGTTGTAGGTAACTCTGTTGGTAATCAGGTTACCTGTCTACTGCTTGAATATTCTGTGAATACCTGAATGGTTCTTTGCAGAGCCTAAAGGACAGAGAGAGCTGCAGAGAGAGGCAAGACACCCAAAGGAAATCAGTTATGTCAGATGACTTTTGTGAAAGAACTAAGTGTGAGGCAGGAAGAACAGCTAGGAAAAGAATTGCAGCTTTGGTTTCTCTTTTGGTAAAATGGGAAAAAAATGTTTCATGTATATGCATATGCCTTAAAGAAACTAGTGGTGTATGAGAAAACAGGATGAGGAAGGCTCATAGATTTCATGTTCAGACAGGGAAAAATAGTGCTTAGAGCAAGGATGCTCTTACCCCATTCTACAGCTGAGTTTGTGCAGCATTAGGCAGGTCGACCCACTTGCATCTCTGTGTTTCTCCAGTTCTAACATAGGGAAGTTATGTTTGCCACAGTTTCATCTTTTTGTCCCAGTCAATGGCAGCTGCAGCAACAAGGAATCACTTTCTTGAAATGTGGGGGTTTTGCCCGTGAGAAGTGACTAAGTCAGATGAAGTCTACAACATGAGAGAGTGAAAAAAGAGGCTTGAAGAATGACTTCTGTGTCTGAAAGCTTGCCTGCTAGTTAGTCTGATAAATATATTGACTTTGTCTGTAGACTTTGTTCTAGATACAAATAAACAAGAGTCATGGTGTAAAATCACTGGCAAAACTGAAGTGGGAGAACCAGACCAACCCTGCCTGTGTTGGCTTACACCCAGCACTGAAGACACTCCACCATGGGGCTCTGCTGATGTGATTCACTAAAAAACTTGTGTTAGACTTGGTGTGTAATGTATCTAATGACCTGAAAAGAGTAAGTTGGATATTCTCCCCGGGGGCATGGACACGGACACAGAAAGACAGCTGCATTTTTCAAAAGTCAAGAAGATTATTGCTTAGCTTTCACACAATCTGTGCTCATTAAAACAGGCACTGTTTTCTAACTATTGAAGAATGGCAAAAATCAGCATCTGAATGTTTAACAGTGCTTGGGAATCTTCACCATGCCTGTGAGACAGGAAGAATGTTTTTGGTTTCCTTTTGTTTTAAGGAGGAATAGAAAGATACATCTGAAGTGAACTGCCAAACAGCATGCAAATTCTCTGTGCCAGGTCCAGGACTCAGGTGCAAGTTTTCAGTGTACCAGCCCAATGCCTCAACCAGCAAGTATTTTTTTCAGTTCTATCTCTTTATGCACCACATAATAGGTAAGAGGTGTAGTGTAAAGATTTCATACTATGTATTTGCATAAAGCATGGGTGTTTTACATAACTGCTGTGACATTGTTGGATCATTCCTTGGTCAAACACACACCAAACTAGCTTCCTAGAGGACTGTTTCAGTGCTGTAATACGCAAGAAGTGGCTCTAATATCTTCCACCTTCTTGGCCCTGATTCAGGGTCAAGGGGATATTTCCAACAGTTGCTTTTTTCAACAAAGAATGTTCTGAAACCCCAGACTGTGTGAACTGAGTAAGTGCTCAGAACACACACTTCTATAAGAAGCTTGCTAGCCTACCAAACAATGCCCAGCAATGTCTTTGGCTGCTAGCTGTTGTTATTTGTTTGTACCGTGGCAATGCCTAGAGGCTCCATTTATGGATCAGGGCCCCATTGTGCTAGGTATTGTAGAGACACAACAAAAAGGTCTTTGTCATGCTCTTAAGGAAAATCTGAGGTGGGTCTGGGAAAAGAACTTTCCTGAATCCAAAGTCCCAGGGCCAACTTCTAAGTAGTTTAGTGCACTCCGGACTTCATGTTTATCCTTGGTTTTCTCATCTGTATCGCTTATTCAACACAGATAATAAGTGAACTCTGAAAACACAATGAAAAATGTAGAAAATTGATGTAGTTATTTATATTTCTCACTGCCCTTTTAACTAAATAGCCAGTCAGTGACTGACAGAGGTGCCCTGGGGACTCTTGGCATCTTTGGCTTGCTCCATCCCTCCAAGTGTTTTGTTGTGGTGATTAAAGTGTATCCTTAGGTGTAAATGACACTTACCAGGAAAGATCCCTTTTCTCTGCATATTTCAGATGAGTGTATTTCATTTGCCTCGTACATATGCTGTTGCTGGGGGTATCTGCATGAGAACAGGATTTTTGCTCCTCAGTCATTCATCAGCTGCTGGCACTTGAAGTCACATTCCTTTCTGTATCACATCACAGTTGCTGTGGATACTGTTGTGATGCCACAAACAGAGGACTAGGACTTTCTGTAGCCCTTCCTCTCCTAGAACAAAAGGTTCTGCTTCTGAATGTCCTGTATCCAGTACAGGCAAGTGGAGCACTGAGAGTCGCTTAGGAGGGGTGGTACTAAAGCTCCATAACTACCCCCACCCTACATGTGTGGCAATTATGTGCTTATCTCCCCAGAGGGCTCTGGGTGAATAGAATACAGAATTAAACTTGTACTGAAATACTGAAGTGCAAGTACCTACCAAACTACATTAGGCCCCCCATCCCTATGTCTTACTTTGGCATTGGATCAGCACTTTGACTTCTATTCTGGAAGTCTTCTTCACCTCTACTCTCAAACTAAGATTGGGAATAAGTTTTTCCAGGTTTTGGAGACACTGCTTATCTGGCATATTGGATAACTTAATAATAATCTTAATAATAGCAATAATAATTAATCACAGAAAAAGGGTCTGGAAAGTCCCTCAAAACGACTCCTCATCTGCTGGGGAAACATTGTGTAATGAAAGGAAAGAGAAGGTGGTCTGAGAATGTAGTTTATGTTTTTCTGACCCTCAAAAGCAGCTCTGTAGAAAGTGATAATACTTCAAAATCCACATTCACATAACAGAGATGAAAAAAAAAAGTTATATTTCTGGTAAAATAATATTAAAGATCATGTTAATTCTCAGAATAATTCAGTATTTAGCACCTGTAAATCTTAGGTATTTTCATTTATATACTGATTAATTAAACATCTCGATAACTTATTTTATTACCTTTTTTTTAATATATATGTATACCTATGCTTAAAATAAAAATGGAGCTAATTGATTTAGCCACTAGTAGTGGATTTGTTTCATTATCCTTCTCTGCCATGGATTAAAAGCTTGAGGGAACAAACATTTATCAGCTGGAATAAAATTTTTTTTTTTATTTCCTTTTTGACTTCAGAGGTGCATTCCAGACTTTCAAAGAAGCCACAATAAAGCTTTTCTGTTCTATTTATATGCTCATACATTATTTTCATCCATGTATCTATAACCAGATAAACATTCTGCAAATTCACATGGAAGTATAATCACTTTGTTCTTCTTTTGGGATAGTGACTCATGATTAAATACATGCAGCTGAAAGACAGAAATGTGGCATTAAGGCTAGACTACTGCAGTGAGGGGAAAAGAGATGGAAACACAGGTTTTAAGGCCAGTGTAGCTGGTAAGAATGGAAACTTCAGTTTAATGTTCTAGTGCATCCACAGGTCTCCTGTACCTGGCTAGTGTTTTACCTTTTGACTGCAAAATGGGGATAATTATTTTCCTGTGCTGGAGGCTTTTGTGGCGAATAATATCTGTTCGTGACTGAAAACAAAAAATCAGATAATATGATAATACATAAGTATCAAGAGAAAGAAGCAGCCAAATTAACACTACACTAGGGACTAATACTCTGGTTAGAAAGAGCAATGAACACGAGGTATTGAAAGCAGCCAAAATTCACCCCTTTGCTGTTTACATAATGAGCTAAATCACAGCCAGTTACATTATAAACAGTATCTGTTGTGCATTGCACAGTGAAAGAATTTCATTTCAAAATGCCTTTTTGTTGAATGTCTTGTCCAAAATGTTTAAAAAACTTCCAGAGAAGTTGAACCTGACCTGGATTCTGAATAGGGCCAGATGTAAAGCTACCAGGCAGCATCTGCAGCTCTGGGTTAGCCACAGAAGCTTCTCCGGAATAAAGCTGCACACGCCGCATCTGCAGCTTGACTGGACTTTGCCACCCTACTGGACGGAGTCTTGGGCCTCTACCGGGGAACCCAGACTTATAGCTCTGGAAGTTTTGGGAAGGGCTTTCTGGATCTGCAGGGCAGACCTGTGCCACCATGCAAGCACAAGCTGTAGGCACAGAGTCCCCTGTCCCCTGGCAGTGTCCCTTCACGGCTTCTTGTTGTGAAGCTGGGGTGGAGACTGAAAAATAGTGTTAGATTTGCCATTTTACATGTCTCTGCCTTAATGAAAAAAATTTCCTTCCGGGGACAGCTTGTCCCTTAAATAAGAAGGTTGTCTTTCTTGAAGTTCTGTCAATGCTGCTGAAATGTCAGAGATAATGACTGTAATCAGTGCTTTAAAGGTGTCAGCAATGTGCCTGCTCATACTAAAACAAAGTGCAGTCTATTTCAGACTGGTAACATAGCAAGTTACTACAACAATGTCTACAAAAATTGAAGTGTCTAAAGTTTTTAGAGACGTCTTTGTTTAAAAATGGGATTTACCCATGCTTTTTTTAAAGCAATTTAAAGTCCTTACAAATCGGTTCATAAGAAAATATATTCATATTATTTTGGCTTGAGTCACCTGTCTTCAGGAATCAGACAGGCAGTTCTTTGAAATCTCTCTATTAATCTCTAAGCTCTCATTTGCTCATGTGATAATTTCCCATGTCAAGCTTCAGTTTTATTAGAAAGGAAAAAGTCCATCCCTTCACTCAGCCTGTTGCATGCTGCACTGCAAAGGAGAAGCAGCTGGTTTTACAAGACATAGCTCAAGCAATGTGATCTGTCTCTCCATGTAACTTTTGCAAACACAGTGCTGCCACTTTTATAAGAAATGATACCTTGAAATAGATGCATACTTGAGATAAATTGTAGGGTATTAGGAATAAAGCCTTAGCCAAACCAAAGGTGGATTATAAAAATACCTTGTGACATTTATTGCTTCTGCAACATTTCTGATGTGGAAGAGTATATTAAATCACCTATCAAGGGCTAAATATTTTTAGTCTGAAATTGAAATTCATGTAATTTTTCAGACATGTCCCTTTCCTTAATCTTCAAATTTCCCTGTACTACAGGGACTATCATTAAAATTGGTCTGAAATTCCTTTATTTTGGATAGAAAGAGGACCTTGGGACTACTGTCTCCAGCAGAATTCCCATGACTGCCAGATGCCCTCTCATGGGGAATCCCTGAAAGAGATTTCTGGACTATTAGACTTCAGAGCAACCCATCCATCTGGATCAGCCAATGCCAGCTGATAACACTGCTTGGAATATCAATTCCAAGTGGCAGCTGCAACCTCAGGGAAGATGCTTCTAGAGTCAGCACAGAAAATAGGTTTTCCAAATATGTTTATTTGGACTCTTGAGCTTGTGAGAAACTTAAGATGATGTTGGTTTCAGTGTATCTCAGGCAAATATTATATTTGAAAAATAATCCAAGTCCTTCATTCTAGGTAGATCATTGTGAGTGTGCAAGTGTCATTGCTGTAAGTGTAATGTCTTGTCTTTAGATAGAAGGGTAATGCTAAAAAACCCATAAAAGAGGTTGGTATGTGGTTAAGAGAGAATGAAGATCTCCATCTAGTACATCCATCAGCAATTGCTCTCCAGCCATTGTTACTGCACTTTTGGCAGACAAGCTGCCATTTTTGTGTCTTCATTTCAGCTGCTGCTTCAGTGCTGCTGTGTCTCTTCAGTGAGTGAGGACAAGCCCCACACCTTCTTCCCCAGGCTCACCTGGCAGGCTGTCTGTGCAGCCCAGCTGGTGTACAGTGTTCTGCAGGCAGCCACTCAGCTCCTGGGCAGTGTGTGCAGAAGGGACCATGTGCATCCCACTGCTCACTGTAAGGAAACCATGGTCTACACTGGAGAGGATAGGGCTGCAATAAAAAAATAGAAGTAAAATTCTTATTTTCTGAACTTCTACAAAATGAGGAGGTAATTTCTGAGCAATTTACACTGGTAAACTGTTCTCTTTTCTGAGCAGAGACTTTCTGGCTTCACTTAAGGAGGAGTTTCATATTCTGGCTCTAGTTTGCACAGTTAAAGAAGTCTGGACATTTCCTCGAAGTCTGAAGATTTTTAGCTACAGGAAACACTGGAGATTTCTCCATCCTAAGAAAAACCACAGGCCTCTCCAATTACAAATATCATTGAATTCGCAATTAGAAGTTACAATAAAACAACTCTTTTTCTTGAAGATCAATGTTTCCAAAGAGTAGTTTAAATTTGCAGTCATTATTTGCAGGGGAAGGAGACCGGGACTGAACTATGACTAGTACCATTTCTGTGGATTATACACTGTCAGAAGAGAAAGAAAAAATATGCCCACCTTGGGCACACTCCTGAAATGCTAAGTGAAGTATCTGTAATAAGAAATGTATTTCTCAAATGGCTTTTTCGTCTTATTCATCATTCAGTCCTGAAGTGTTCAACACACATTGTCATCTGTCAGACTAAACAGAGAAAGGAAAGCATTATTCAATTCTTGAAATATTTCAGTGCCCACACATCTTCAGTTCTCATGACTTTTTTTTTGTTCAGCCATTTGTGTCAACGATATTATCTATTCAGAGAAGTATGAGGCAATAGTATAGAATGTTAAGTTCTATAATGTCTTTCATACCATGTACTGCCCCAAACAAACACTTTTCCAAGTTAAATAACTTAGCTACAGAATTAAAATATTCCAGAGGCAGAGGGGGGCAAGGAAAAAGCCAGTGTTTTCAGTTGACAGTGAAAAAGTGATGGCAGCTTCTGAGGACTATTCTTGGATACAAAAGACAATGTTCTTGTAACCTCAGTTTCTGTATTCCAGGAACTTGTTAAGAGCAGGATGCTCAAGCAGAATTTGGAAAAAGGCATTTCCAAGGCAGGAAAATGGAGGAGAATGGCATTTCAGTTCTATTTAATCAGTTCAGATCCAACCTGCTTTCATATTTATTTTTGACATAATCCAAAACTTAAAGAGATAGTTTTCCAGACTCGTGTAAATTTACGTAATTCATAAATTTTACAGTGTGCTGTTGTTTTATATTAATTAGAGATGTTGTAGATGTTATAATATGAGGAGTTTGTGAGGTTTTTGTAGTTGTGAGGTGAAAATTTACCTATGACAGCCTGTGAGTTTTTAGGTACTCCTGGGTAAAATATTGCCCTCTACACAGGTCTAGCTTCCAGCACAAATCTCAACTTCAGTTCAGGTCTGAAGCTTAGTGGTAATCCAGGTCTGAATTTTACTTCTTTAGTGCATTTGTCTCTCTTTCGTCCTCCCCCTGCTGTGTGGATACAATATACAAATACTGCCTTACTAATCTGTTACTGATTAATCACTCACTTGGTATAAATGTATATGAAAGTAAATACAAAAGCAGAATACAGCAGAATTACATCAAAGTGAAATCTTTGGCAGCTGGCTAATGAAAACAGTCATGAAGATAATTTCTGTCTGCACTGTGCTACCATAAATATTACTATTAAGTGCCACAAATTTGTGCTTTCCACAGCAAGTCATACGTAATCAAATGGTACACTCCTTACAGATACCAGATTAGTCACATTCAGAGATTTGTGGCAGTATATTTGTCATGCTCATGAGAACCTTTTCTTTTTGGCATTTGGTAGTCATTAAAAAGGTACCTCTTTTCTATGCAAAATATGTATACTTGACTTTGATACTAACATGAAATGATACTGGGAAATGCTTTGAATTATTGATGCCTAAAGAAAGAATAATGTATTTTTATCATTATCTGGACATTATGAAGTAGCACTGATGAGGTGAACTGGGTGTAAACTCTCCCCTCCGCATATATTAGAATCTTTTTTCAGTTTTATACTACTAGCATCATTCTGTGAGTGAAGAATTTAGAATATAAAAGTCATATGTAAAATAGAACAGTTCCATTTGAAATAGGAAGGCTATTCTTTAACCAGTTTTTAAAAACTGAAGAGACATAGATGAATATATTTGCTTACACTTAGACATGAAATCAATCTTTGCATAATCCCAGTAGCAGACGTTATGCTCCTTAAAAATGTCTTCCATTAATTTAACAAGTATGGAACTGCAGTGTTGCTAATGTTATTTCAAGGTTCTTAGCTATTGCCCGGTGTTTGAAGTTCTGCAATTCTACCTCTGAATTTATGAATGTATTTGTTGAATTATTCTATACTTTAACTCAAGTATTTTTGAATTAACAATCTTGCTTTGGAATCAGAATTGAAATGACTGTAAAAAAGTAATGACAGCAGCAGCTGGCATGAGTCTAAATGATACTTTTTAAAAGAAACTTAATGTGAGAATGCCAGCTGGTCAGCAGATTGCATGACTTCACTTGAGCTGGCTGCTAGAGGATATGAAGCTAGAGGGTGAAACAAGAGTATTTCCTGATGGTTTACCCTACAGTATCTGCCACAACTACCATTATCACAAGCCCCTTTTTGAG
Organism: Chloroceryle aenea; assembly: GCA_013399075.1. Classification (NCBI taxonomy): domain Eukaryota; kingdom Metazoa; phylum Chordata; class Aves; order Coraciiformes; family Cerylidae; genus Chloroceryle; species Chloroceryle aenea. Next base: position 220,885 of record VWZY01007256.1, on the reverse strand, counting down.
TGTTATTTATTAATCCCTGCAGATATTCTTCAAAGAAAGGTCAGGGAGTTATAGAGCTAAACTTAATACTGTTATTGACATAGCCTATTGAGTGCCAGCGGACCAGAATCCAGCAGATGAGATGGCCCGAGAGTCTCCATTTATACAAACAAACCTGATAACTGGTGACTCAAATTAGCTGGAATACTTAGTCAATTAATAATTATCTAAGGTACAAAACAGAAAGCTATTTCCCTGTCTTCTGAAGTAAGTTGTGAATTCCCCAAAGAACTGGAAATAACTCACAGTCCCCATGTGTATAATCTCATTTATATTCCTTTTAACATTCTCAGCAAATCAAAACCTGACACAGCTATAACCATTTTCAAAATATGAGCTAAACATTCTGTCCTATACTGCTCAAGTGGAGGAGAGCAAAGGAAGACAAAGGAAGCCTCTGGCATTATGGTGTGTCGATGTGCAAGGAGAGCATTCTTTAAATAAAAAATAAAAAAGAATTATGTAGATCCAGTTCCTTCTGACATTTTGCTCTGCTGGTGTATCCATGTACAACCAGTGATACTTTTGCACTGAGCATCCTAAAATCACCTTCTATAAGGGCTGGATTAATTTTAATACTCACTATAAAACTTACTTTTTGCTACTTGATTAATTCCTGGGAATTTATTTTACAGAATATGTAATTTTATTTAAGGACATAACAGTGAAAATATTTGATAAAATCAGAGGTTCAACAAGCTTAGTGTCATGCCTCTAACAATGGCCTATTATGTCTGCAAAAAGAATTTCAGAATAGGGCCAACACAGAAATGTTTCTACATTGTGCTTTCCAAAAGCGCTACATTACTTACATTCTGGGATTTCCTAATAGTATTTCTCCACTAGCAATATAAATGAAGTACCCATTGCTTAGTATGTGGGCATCTGTCCTATAGAAAAATATATCCAGATAAGCATATACACACATAGATAGTTGGTTGTTGTTGGGTTTTGATATAGATGTATGTCCTGGTTTGAATTAGAACAGAACTAATTCTGGTCAGTGGTTTTACTTTTCAGCTCAGTGTCTTCTAACTGCACTTTCTGAAGCTAGCAGCATGTTTGTACAGACAGTGTCTGCTGATAACAGTGATAACACTCAATGTTTAGGGTTAGTACCAAGGATTGGTGTGCAGACCAAGGTCACTGCTAAAGGTTGTGTGCCACGATGGGGGTGCAGAAAGTAAAGGCTGCACCTGCAGGGAGGAGCAGACAGGACAGGTGACCCCCAACTGACCAGCAAGGGATTCCATCCCATATGTGCCATATTCAGTATAAAGCTGAGGGATCACAAGGGTCAGTCTCTCTTCTTCAATGGCTGGCATCCGAGGAGGACTCTGTTCTACCTCTGATCCCAATCCATGTGTCCCTGAATCCAGTTCCAGAATCCAGCTCCTGAATCCAGTTCCCATTTGCCACTAGGTCCAGTCTGGGACTTCCCCAGTGCCTGCTCCACATCATCAGTGGTGATGGTGACACAACTGTCATCAGGGAGGTTTGCTTTAATACTGGGTTTATATATATTTGTATATATTACATTTTATTATTACTACTTTCATTAAAGCTGGTTTAGTTTTCTTTTCTATTCCATAAGACTCTCTCCCTTATTTCCCTTTCTCTTCCTCTTTCGGAAGGGAAAGGGGTTAACAGTAGAACACCTGTTATAGGTCTAGTGGGCAGCCCTGATCCTAAACTTTGACAAAGACATTCTAGTGTCAAAGTGCATCCTTGGTCTACTTGGGACATGGCAATATGGAGACCTACTACACATTACTGCATCTGTAAAACCTTCAGTTACTGTCTGCTGATTATACCCTTCCAGCTCAAAACATCCAGCCTTCATGCATCAGTCCTCAAAAACTGTGGCCACTTGAAAACACAGATGACTTCACTATAAAAAAAAATGGGAGGACATTTTCATTGTCTTCTAAGCCTCATACATTCATTTGAGGAACCCTTTTTCACCTTTTTTTCCTGAAGATTTTAAATAATAACTAATTCTTGAGGCATCATGTAGCCACATCTTCAAATAAGCCAGGCTTTAGGGAAAGTACCAAATATAACTAGCATTGACACACCAAGTCATTTTGAGGTAAAAAGCTTCAGTCAGCTTTCATAGCCACTACCACATTCCTTCTTTATGATGCTTTAGAAGTTCCAGACAGAAAAGGAAGTGCTGAAATATTCAGAGAAAGGCGCTTCTCTGCCCCAGAATGGAGTCTTGTCTGGAACTTGGTGTGAACCACTCTACCACGTCCTTGAGTGGGACCGATTCTGGCTGCTGCAAACCTATAGCAGCTGAGGACTTGAGCTAAGATGCAGAGCAATAAACTCTGACCTTTTGTGTGCATTCTTCCAGTGATAATACAATAAAAATGCAGACTGTTATTTCTATCTTGCTAAACATCAACTGTGAGTTTGAAACTGTCCCAGATCTAAACCAACACACTTTCCCTAACCTAAAAGCTAAAAGTTTAAAAAGTAGGCAAAACTCACAAGCTGGAGATGAGGCATAGCAGTGTGTGTTAGAGAAGAATCATGACATGGCAACGTTGAGAGAAATTTTTATTTGTGAGTTGGATAGAAAAAGGAAAATTTCCAAGACCTTCTAGGAAAAGGCAGTATGGAGTGCTTTAGGAATGTCAGAAAACTTTGACATCCCTCAGGTGGGGATAGCTTTTAGGAAGGTCAGAGAATGTGTTGAGGGAAGGATCCAAGGAAGAAGTTGTCATTGCTGACTTTGGAGGAAATGAGAGGTAAGAGATCTTAAGAAGCAACGACAGAGGAACAAGAGTCTTTTTACTTATTGAAATTACATTTACCCAACGAAGCATTGCTATTCAATGAGAACAGGTGACAATTCCATCACAGGTCTTCTTTAATCCTTGCTCAGTTGTGTACTTGCAAAATCAGATGGGAGGAGTGCTCTGGGGTCAGTTCAGCAGTTCATTTTTTAGCATGAACCTATGCTTGTCTTCCAGCCCATCAGAAAAACTCCCTGTACAGTGTCTCGTATTCAGCGACAGTGCATCATAGTTCTTTGTGATATTTGGCAGGCTCTGTGCCTGCACCAAGCCACAGCTGCTGCTGCAAAGCTCTATGTTATGCCGACCTGGCTTTTCCTATCCAATAAGAAACACTCTCTTGCATGAAGTTAAACCAGAGCAGATTATCTACCTGGCAATTATCTAGAGCTTCAGAACGGCCTGGAGCACTTCAGTAGTTAGTTGGTTTGTGGAGTCTCCGGTTGCTGTGGTCCTTGTAAACCAGCATGTAATCTCCACCTGGAGCACCCTCTGAAACACTTGTGCACCATCTACCTTTAACGTCACCCTGCTTCTCAAAATACCTTTTACTTTTAAAAGGTTGTATCTCAAAAGGCTCAATTTTGAACTTTGTCTCATGGTCAGTAATAGCTCAGATAAGAATTAACAGGTGTGGCAGAATTAAATGAACTGGATTAAAGCCAAGTCTGCCAGCAGAGCCCATTGGCATCCCAGAACAATGAAAATGTGAGTTATGATCTATCCCCCGTGTGTTGTAAATTTGGGGACCTAGAATACTCAAGGACAAATATTAATGGTGAAGTCCCTGTATTTCATTTTGATGCTTTATTTAGAAATGGTAGACATTATTGAAAAGTTAACAAAACAACATTTCTTCTAATGAAGAAATAACTTGAAAAATTAATTTGTTGTAATGAAAGACTTTGGCAGACTTCCATATTTTCAGTTATAACTTTGTTAGGAAAGTGTTGTAGGTCGAGAATAGAGTTTCTAGGGAAGATGAAATGTGGTTGCAGAGAAGATGATAGCCCAGTGAGCAGAGCTGTCTGACTAATTCCAATGAGAAATCTAAACATAAATCTCCAACACCCTAGAAACTGTTAGCGCTCTCTTTTTTTCCTCCCTCTGTCTTTTATGACCAAGAATCAGAGGTTCCTTTAAGGATTCATTTTTCTACCCAATCTGGTAATATTTGTATGTTTTATGGTCTAACATAAGCGTGCACAATAGTGGGATATGATTTTTCAAGTATTTTTTAAGACAATAGAACTTAACCCATAAATCTGGGGAGTCACATCTGTGAAATGTGCCAAGCATGACAAAATTAATGGAAAGTAGTTTTCTTATTTTTCTTCTTGGTCATCCATCTTAAATGCAAATGCTCCTATTTGTGCTAATGTTGACACTAAAAATAGAATAACCAGGATTTTTATAGGATTTCACTGTAGTGAGAATCAAATCCAGTGTTGTGCAATGACTTTATGCAGGAAGTGATTAATTCTGCAGAGAGTCTGAAGTGACTACAGACAGACTTGGAGAAAGCCAACAGAACTATAAGCAAAATTTGTGTCTATCCATAATGTTGATTTTGGCACCAAGGGAAATGACTGAGCAAGTGCAAGAATAGGAAACAGTTGAACTTTGTCAGCTATTTTTTAGTGTTCTGAAGAGGTCTGTGAATAAATCAGCCAGAGAGAGAAAACTCCCTGGCGTGTCCATGAAATTACCTCTCATTAGATCAAGGTGGTGAACTGTGGCTCTTCAGGGAAGTGCAGACTCCAGCTGAAACAAGCCATGCTTTAGGCAGGACCAGAGCAGTTTGGAAGCTGATCCGAGTGTGAAAAGCAGAGATGTTAGGGAGAGGGGGTAGTAAGAGCAAAATGCCAAACAGTGTTACTGACTGATGCATTGAATAGTTCACTCTCTCTCCTGTGACAAATGAGCATGCAAGGCACAAGGTCACATGCTCTGGAACTGGGACTTGTTTACTTTTCAGGTTAGAAATAGATCTCATGAGTTTATTTTGTGTTGTCCTTGGATTTGGCAATATGATACTTCGCCAAGCAAAGGGCATCTTTTCATTGCTCCTGCCATCTTTTCCACATCCATTTGTGGTGACAGGCTGCAAGGGCTGATGCAGTCAAATAGAATGTTCGCATATTCTTGTTTTGTTTTGTATCTCCTCCCTGTTATCCTAAAGGAAGCAGACCAATAGGGAAGTATGTAAACAGCCTCTGGATTGCCTCTGGATAGAAATCATCTATCTGGATAGAAATCCCTCATAAATTAATGAAAGGATGGGCAGTCAGCTGAGATCAGCTGTGGCTCTGTAAGTCTTTTATTTTCATGTATGTGCAGTTTTTTCAGGTGTACTAAGATACATGAAAATGCACAGAATTCTGCTTTGTTTCTTCTTTGCTTATTTTTCTTTGTTTCTTATTTGCTGTTTTAGCATTGTTCTTATAATCAAGGCCCCTCTATCATTTGGATACTAATTTTAGAGCAAATATTTCAACACTTGCTTATTATCAGGAGACTGAAAAAGCACGTGGTTATAAAAAGCAGTTTTGGGGTGGGGTGGAGAGTTGTGGCAAGAGGAAAATCTAGAATTATTTTAGTGATAAGATGCTAATACCTTCTGTGAAAATCACATCTCTGAGATTAAAAAAAAAAAAAAAAAGAAAAAAGAATCTCAAATGTTTTCCAGTTTCCTGCAGGTGTAATGTGAGATAACAGCTTCCTTCTGCAAAATCGCTATGCTTCCTTTCATAATAAAATGTATAAAGAGCTTTGGTTTTGGCCAAATAAAAAGGCAACACTGGTACTTGCTGTGAGGCGTGTATGATGCAGAAATATGAGAGCTGTAAACAGAGCCTTCTTCTCTACACAGAGATACTCACCTGGGCTCAGTTCTTGCAAACATGGTTCTGCATGTGTTTAACTTCCGATACATAAACAATTCAGCTGAAGTCAAGCTCACGTGTGATTCCACAAATCCTTCTTGGGAAAGTAGTCATTACTGCTGGGGATATTCCGTGGAGCTACGTGTATAAGGGCTACCTACATTGAGAACAAATGCAGACAGTGTTGCCAGGGAACCCCAGGAGTTTTGAGAGCACACGACAGCAAGAACAGGCTGAAAATATCTGTCCTGTATTGCTTACGCTGCAAAACTACACACTGTGGATTATCATCAATTCCTTGAGGGCTGCCAGTTTATCCTGCCTCAATTTCACTCTAAATCATTCCTCTCTGCTGGGTGTACAGCTGCTGTAACATTACTGAGGTCATTCGACCTAAGCAAAGAAGGCAATCATTATAACTAACATCATTTTTGGCACAACAATGACAGCTTTATGGCAAAAGTCATTTTGAGCACCTGGAGTTCAGCACATCCTTAATTGTTTTGGTCTCAGATGTTTTTAAAGATTTGGCTACACCATTAAAACTTGTCAATCACATCAACCACCTATCTTTCTTCTCTCTGCACTGTACTCACACAACCATCCATGCATAAGGGTCAGTATATTGCTATTTGTGTCTTCCTCTCCTGATGCTTTTGGACTATATCATCACTTGTTTTCTTCTTTTCTCACAGCTTCTTAAAAATCAAGATTCTTGTCTTGCCCTCGGGGCATTTCTTGGCTTAACTTTCCCAGGGACCCCTGTAGCTGCTATTTAGGAAGAAGGCCATATTGCACAAAGACTAGCACTGCAAATTATCTACTCTTTGCACCTTATCTTACTGTCATGGTGTCACCTCTGCATTATCTGCCTGTGGATTTCTCTCACCACTTCTTTAATCTGCTCCTCCACTCAAGTGTAGGACATGCTGTCTGAGTGAGCCAAAAGGCCCCAACACTGACTCTTCTGTATTTTGCATTTGCTGGGTACAAGCTTTAGGATTTTTGAAGACAGTGTAAGTGTATGCTCACAACTGTATTGCTTAGCTTTTGACTGCTGTGTGGGTAGCTCTCTGGGCAGACTTCTGCTTTTATATAATACAATGCAAATTCAAAAAAAAAAAAAGAGACAGGAGCATAAATTCACACAGTTTTGGTCTCTTGACTCTGAAAGTTATGGGTATAGTCTTAACAGCAAACACAGAAACAAATAATTGATGTGGGTAAGGAAAACAGGACAGTTTTGGTCACTAAAGGGCCTGAGGAGGAAGTGAGGAGGACCTAGGAGAGCATCAACAGGTTCCTGCCCTGCCATCAAGACTTTGAGCTTCAGTTCTTCTGTGTCAGTCTTCACCTTCTGTAACAAGAGAGTACTGCTTCACAGCAGTAGTATAGAAATTAATTAATTGGCCATTGTTTGTGGAATTAGTTTCTAACAGATGACTTCTCAAATTTGGCTGAGATGAGTTTTGCATCATGTTTTCTTCCCTTTCAGTAAATGTAATAATTTTCTATTTTGGTCTGGCAGCTTGGTGAAAGGGAAGTAGTTGTGCAAAGGAATTTATTGAAAATGTTTGGTTGGGTGAATTCATGGAAGAGATTGGTATGAAAACTAGCCAGGCGTTTCAAATTCTTTCACCTTTAATAGAGGTGGCCTGGCCTTAGGCAGCAGATAAACTCTGTTTGACCTATGCTGTTTAAAAGGAAGGAAGACAGAGAGACATGTTTTCATTTATTTCTTCCATTATGTTTGCTGTTTAAGCCTTTTCTCAAAAAGAAGCAGACTTATTTAAATTAATATCTTAGTTAAATGAAAAGCAGAACTGCCTTGCAACCTTTTTGTTGGTTTTTTCTTTCCTCTGAGATACCAGAGTAAAGATAGATAGATATGGAAAAGCATAGTTCTTCAGCAAGTAGGGGATGTTCCTCATCTTTATTTCAGCAGCTTCAACAGTGCATCCCTCAACAGGCAGTAATCTGCAACACCACATATGCATAATACCCTGCAAAGCTCAGGCAAGAGTAATGATGTTTTTCAGTGGTACTTAATATAGGGGATCAGATCTTCATATTGTCTTCAGGGGTCTGTTCTTTCATGTAATGATACAGAAATGAGTTTTGTATGAGTTCTTCTGAGCCTTGACAATATACTCAACCACACAACATTGTTCCAACTTTAAGTGCCACAGAAGTCTTCCAGTGTCTGAAGAGCTAGTAACTGAGGAGTGTGTTTCCATAGTATAGTACTGGGGAGTGTGAGGAGGACATGGAAAGTATACGTGCACGCTGGCCGTTTTTTTCATTACTTTCTCAAGTTTACTTGGTTTTTTTTGTGCTCTGGTGTCCAAACTAATGTTTTATTTTCTGTGCGTAGAACTTTAAAATTGTAAAATTAGTGCCACTGAAGGGCTATTCCAGGTGTTATTGTCCCTATCTTCCTGACAACTGTGTCTCTCAAATGCATAGATTTCCTGTACCTCAGTGGCACAGAAGTATTATCATCCCCATTTGCAGGGCTGAACTTGTACAACTTTTCAGCATGACATAGTCACTCTGTGTCGGGATCAAAATTAAGCCCACAGGTATTGGATTTAAATTCAGCTCTGGCATGATCTTCCATTGCACTGGAAAGCAAGAAATGGTCCTTTTGCTAATCCAGAATTTAATATCTTCTCTAGCCTAGAAATACTGGTTAGCTTTTAGCATATGTGCAACAAATGCATGAACACAATGCAGGACATATCCTTGGCTGATATATGTTGGCCTGACTCCAACCAAGTCATAGGAAACTGTGACAATTGACAGCAGCTGTGGATCTGCCACATTGCATCTGCTTACAGTCACTGCAAGAAATCATTCTTCTAGCACTATGAATGACGAACCTTAGAAAAAAATTATGAATTCTAGAGGCTAAATCCTTGGTCTCTTAAATTTCTTAGACTACTGAGCCCTGTGACCTTCACTTCAGCCCTTTATGTTCACAGAGCATCATACCATAACCCTTCCCTTCTTTTAACATTTTTCTTTCTTTTCCATGGTGTCACCTTCAGAGCACTTGAGTGGACCTCCAGAAATAGAGGCTTAGTTCCTGGTCTTGCCACAGGCCTCCTTTGGCCAATACTTTAAATTTCTTGGTTTCAGTAAGTTAGGGATTTAAGCCTTCTGGCCAGGTGAATGTGGTTGAAAAGACTTTAATTTATATGTAGCTCCAGTACTACTAGCATGCAACTATGCATAATCCTGTTAATAATTAGAATGTGTACATGCACACTCAAAGCCTTCCTCACTCATTCTTATGTCATGATGTGGGCACATGGAAGAAAAATAAATAATTAGAAAGTGTAATAATTTAGGACTTGGCAAGCTAAGGGGTACTATCTCTTTACACAATCTCACAAAATCATGAGTGGAGGCCTAGGCAGGGAAGGGACAATACACTGGAGCTTGTTTCCCATATGCATTGGGGTGTTTTGTTCTCTCCCTCCCCCCCATTTTTCTGTTCTACCACTGCAAGATTCTCTTAGTGTTCCTGACATTAATCAATACATATGCAAGTGATTTGACTGAAGTAACATCAATTACGCTCATCAATTATGAAATTAATAATATTCATTAAAACAATCATTGTTGTTCACATGAAAAAGATTTTAGCAGTAGACAGGATACTTAGATGAGAACCACACGTACAGCAGAAAGTAGTGAATATATGCTGACAATGAAACCATTTCAAAATGCCTTAAATCTCACAATGTAATTATCCTGACTGTCAGTAAAATCATTGCTTAGGCACTTTTTCTATTCAATCTGAAGGAAGAAATTCAGTGAAATCTGGGAAAATCCAAACTATACACGTGATTGGTAAGTCACACGGGGGTACGCTGTGCTTGCTGTTGCAGTGGTAGCTGCTGTGGTGGTTCTAACTGTTGTTGTACTTGATGAGGGCTTCTCTTCTCTTAGGTGCTGCACAAGCACTGGGTTCAGTAGCAAAGAGAAATTAGGCTTTAAGATCTCCATTGCGAAATAAAGGCAGAATAATCCACATGTAAGTGATGAAAAGCAATGAGATTTCCTTCCTGTGCCTGCAGAAGTGAAGGAAGAATAGGGGGCAGGGTTATGGCAAAAGTCTTGGCAGTGATTTTTTAAAAAGCAAAAAAAACAAACCAAATAACAGCAACCAAACCCGACAGTAGATCATAATCTAGATTGAAATCATAAACTAATTTTACAGTTTTACACATGGAAAAACTTAGATAAGTGGATAGAGAGGCCACAGAAAGAAACCAGTAAACCACATAAACTAAAGCTTGTCAAGGCTAGGATTAGAACTTCTATCTTGTTACTGCAGGGAACTGTGAGTCTAGATCACACTGCATCCATCACCACTTCTTATTCTGTGTTTTAGTCATCCATTCTCTGATTAATATTGGGAAATTTAAGCATCAACACAGATAATCTTGAGTCAGCAGAAACAATATACTCAGCCTACAGAGTTCCCTATCCCCTAAAAGTCTGTTCTTCCTAATTCTCAGATAAACTGTAAGACCTCTTGTAAACATGATTATTATAGGCTTTTCTGTATTTAAGTGGTCCTACCACTTAAAATCCTTTAGGCTGTGTGATCAGTGTCTGGCTTGTCTGCCCTTTGTAGAAACCTGAGTAGTCAAAGAGAAGACAGTGCTTCTGCACAAGAGAACAGACACTGCCTATGAATAGCAATTACCCCAAATAGGCTTAGGAAGTTCAGCAGCCCTTCTGTTTTAGAGCAGGTGGTGTCAGCTGCAGGTTGTTTCACTATGGATTTTCTCTTCCCCCCC
>VWZY01007256.1:194493-210287 GCA_013399075.1 Chloroceryle aenea | reverse complement strand
CTTTTGCCAAAAAGGTTTTTTTTGTTCCTCACAATGGGACAATGAATGGTGTTGAAAGGTATTGTAGCTAGCATAGCCTGCAGGCACTGTGAGGCTGGGTAGAATGCTTCGGATCTTTCTCACTGTTTAATCTTGGCTTGCAGTCATACTGACTTATTAAAAAGAACACAAAAGGGAAGAAAAACCAACCTACCCAAATACTCCAGCATGATTTTTATCATGAAAGGGCTTTTGTGCCAAGAAGACACCTGGCTGGTTTCAAAGAGCGGTTTTCCAATGTATTTTACTTCTCTCTCTCTCTCTTCTTTCTTTCTCCTCCTCTCTCTCTCTCTTCTTGGTCTGTGGCAAAAAAAGTGAGCTCTGTCCATCATGTATCTCTCCAAAAAGCATATCTATGTAGAATGGCTTTTACTAATTGCCCCATCCTGAGATTGCAAAGCACTGACAAGAGGGCACAGTTGCATTAGCCAGCTGAAGATGTGGAATTTTTCTGAGCTGTTGTGACTACCTTTTCATCAGCATACTCCAGGATCTTTCTTCACGTTTCCAGTGTGGTTTTGGACTTCTGCCCAGTGTTTATCAGATATCTCAGTTTATGGCCTTGAACATTTGGAGACAAACTCCTGAACTTGCCAGTTCCAAATGCTACAATTGTGACAATGATGTAGGAAGACAGGAGCCAGCTGGAAATTCAGTTACAAAAGTGAAGTTCAGAACTACAAGTGTATCATGAGCCCAAAGAGGCACTTTCACCAAAAAAACTTGGAAGCTGCTATCCTAGTCTGTTAAGAAATGAAGCTGTGCCTGTTGGTTATTACTATTTAGCCAATAATGGGTGGAACACTGGAGAGTATGTGGCACACGTGAGGTCGTTGTATGATCTTGCAATGGGATATTTCATCTGCAACTGGCTGGAGTAAAGGGGATAACAGAACTGTGCAGAGAGGTCTGCGTGGCAGAATGAGACTGAAATAACTGTCCTCCACTGCTATGTTCCTGCAAGAATGCCACGGAGGCTGGCTGTGGGCTTCAGGTATACTTGGTATTCCCACTGAACTGCTGATGCATCTTGTAGTTAGAGCAACCCCGGGGACATATTTACTTCTCCAGGCAGTTTCCAGCTTTCTGGTCATGTCTGTTTTGATAGCTTTGGTCCAAATGGAAAACCCCAGAGTCTTGCCCACCATAATTCTGATGTTGCTTATCATAGATGTGTATGGGATTCATAATCTGTTTCCAAACAGACTGAGAGCAGGCTTTTGGATATCTGGTTGGGCTATGGTATTATCCTGGGATACAGAAGGCTCCTCAAGTGCTCTGTCATATATTGTGCTTACAGTCTCTGTAAGCAAGGAGTATATATGTATAATATGCATTGTAAATGAGGAAAAAGGAGTATAAGGTTCTTTGTATCCTCTTGTTACTTGTTCTTTCCGTTGCATAGAAAACTTTTGCTTAGTTCTCCACAAAATTAATCCTGACCAGGATCTGGTATGTATTTGCTCTGAGCCATTTCATCACATCATTACAATCCTTCCTTCAGGATGCAGCGGGTGCAGAAGGCTACTACGTGTATAACCAACTTGCTACTTAAGTTGAGTAGTACAGGCAAATTGCTTATTTAATATGAATCACCTATGTGGAAGAAAATACTGCTGCCAAAAAAAAAGGCATTCACTATTGAGAAAATTATAAGTAGAGGATATGGATCAGGATGTGGGTGGGATGCTCAGGGAACGATATTTTAAAATCTAAATTAGAATCAACTCTTCACTGTCTGTTTTCCATTAAGATATGAAAGATGATGAGAAACAGTAATTTACAACAAATGGGAGACCTAAAGATGAAAGGCTTACCCACAGCCACAAAATAAGCCGATGATCAGTGCGCATTATTTTCCTAGTTTCCCGATTTTTCTATACTTCTGAAAAACAAATTATTTCCCTCCACCCCAACCTCCTTTCTCTGTAATTTTAGGAGGCCTTTATTATTTTTCCTTACAAAAAAAAAAAGAAAAAAAAGAAGGGTACTTATCCCATTATAAGTGCAAGATGCATCTACACCAGCAGGGCTTCTCTCCTCATTGCAGGCTTCTCACAGGCTATAACAGATGTCAAAAACATTACCATGATTTTTTTTCTTTTTTTGCCAGCAGAGCAACACAAATTGGGCCAAGCCAAGACTGATCTCATATGTAATTCAACTGAATTTGGATTACAGACTTGCATGGTCCAATGTATGCTCTTTGCCCAAAGTAAGATTCAAAGGGGATGCTACACCAGATGGTTGTGCTACCATTTAGAGGGACATGAACGGACTGGAGAAATGGGCCTGCAGGATTCTCATGCAGTTTGACTGTGGGAAGTGCCAAGTCCTGCACCTGGATAAAAACACTCATGCACCAGTACATGCTGGAGCTGACTGTCTGGAAAGCAGTTTAACAGAAAATGACCTGGGGGTCCTGGTCACCAAGTAGAGCATGAGCCAGTAATGTACTCTTGAAACACAAAGGGCTACCAGCATCCTGGTCTGAATGAGGGAGAACATGAACAGCAGGCTGGGGGAGGGGATCTTGCCCTTTACTCATAACTGGTGAGGCCCTCTATTTTTCCTTACAACCAGCACTGGGCTGTCCAGCACTGGGCTCTCCAGCACAAGAGGAATATGGGCATGCTGGAGCAAGTCCAGCATGAACTATAAAGCTCCCTTAGGGACTGGAGTCTCTCTTGCCCAAGGAGAGTCTGAAAGAGATGGAACTGTTCAGACTGTTTTGCTTTTGTTTTCTTTTTTTTGTGTGTGGGAAGCCTCTCTGTCTTGTATGAAATATACTGTGCTGCTTTACTCTTGCCCCTTTATAGCTTAATAGTAGTGTGTGGGGCTGGGGAGTGTGTGTCATGTTGTCACCCATATCCATGTGTTAAATACCTAACATGAGGGGAGTAAAGAAGATGAAGCCAGACTCTTCTCCGCGTTGCCCAGTGACAAGACAGGACAATGGACACAAACTGAAACAAACTGAAAGTCCACTTGAGCAGATAAAAAAGACATTTTCATTGAAGGTAGTCAAATACTGGAACAGGTTGCCAGGAGAGGTTGTGGAATCTCCATCACAGAGATGTTCAAAAGCTGAAAGGGTAAGGCCCTGAGCAACCCATTTTAGCTGACCCTCCTTCGAGCAAGGGGGTTGAATTAAATGATCTCTGAGGGTCCCTTTTAACATGATTTAACATGTTTAACATGTGATTCTTTGTAGCTGTCTACAGGTAACTGAACTGTATAAACAGTGGGGAAAACTAGCTGCCATATTTTCTACACCTCAGCAAAACTAAGCTTAATGGAGTGACCTTTTGAGAAGAAAATAGAGAGGTTAAAAGCCTTTTGAACTCTAGTAATTGCTGGTTTGTCAAATCCTCTGCCTGGGAGAAATGGCAGAAGTCACATGCCTTGAAACTTCTACCAGTTGAGACAATCCTTTCAGAGTAATTGTAGAGAACAAGCCTATTCTGGCATAGAGCTGCACTGCACAGGTCCCTGCCTGTGCTGGCAAACTTCTGTAATTCTGATATTGCAACACAAAGGGACTCATGTTAATAAAGCAATATATTATTTGTGTTACGTGTACTTGTATATAACAATGAAAAACTGTAGTTTAAATGTACTAGCAAAAAAGTAATCATCAAGGGGAGCTGACTCGCTTTATACTGTTACTCAGGGTATTCTGTTTGAGCTGGCCTCATATTTTAAATCATCTGGGCAATGCAAGTGAGCCATAGGAAAGTTAAATGTGTGAGGCCAGGTTTGCTAGTATAACCATACTCTTCTAAGTGCCTGGAACGCTTATCCATTCCTTAGTTGGAGGTTTTGTTGCTTTTCATATCTTCAAATATGCCTGAAACCCTTGGAGAAATCTGGGCAGAAATATCACCCCAGAATACTGTGCAAGTTCACTCAGCTGTTGCAGGGGAAAAGGTAAAAGGCCTCTGATTTTGGCAACAAAGGAATATTCCTGGTTACCTGCTGCAGCATCAAGAATTACTTGTTACTGCATGGCCCCTCATTAATTTTTAATTAGTTGTTACTCAACTTCCTAACTCAATTCACTCTAATTAACGTGGTAAGATACAATATCCTAATATACCTATTAATACAAATGAGTGGAATCAACTTAGCTGCACACCTGTTCTCAGTAATCTGCACAAATACTAGTGAATTATCATTGCCTCGCAGAAATTGCATCTTGTTATTCCTTGTTGCTGGCTGATAGGAGCTCATGTTATCACATTGCATAGGATGCTTTGGAAAATACAATCACTGTGACTGTGAACTATGGCTGAACTTCATACATCTTGAAAAGATGCTTCTAATTTGCTTGTGACACCACCAGATCTGTCTGAATTTATGGCCTGAAATGCTATATAAAAAAGTGTCTCTAAAAAAACCAATGTATTAAATATAACTAAGGTCCAAAGGGGCAAAATCACAATAGACAAAACAGAAGTGGACTTGAGTCCATGTCCACTTGTGAGCTGATCCCCTGTATATGGAATAATTGCCCTGCAGTCTGTTAGGGCTCATTCAGGGTCATACAGGCCAGCCATGATAGGGGGGATTCATAGCCAGATGCCAGTTGTTTTTAATCACAATATGTCTGCAGGAAAGGTGCTAAATTTGCAACATACCTGACCTTCACCAGAGGTTGTGAAAGGGGGATATGTCAACTTTATCTAGTGAAAAATATTAAACATAGCTGCCTAATATGTCTAATCTCAAAAATGTTATGCAGATTTTTCTCCTTTTTCTCCTCTCCACTTCATGATAATAAATTAATTGTAATACTTGTACTTGCATTTAGTTCTGGTATATGTCAGTCATTGCCGACACTGGTACACTTCCCTACCTTTTCCACAGACAAGTTTTTAAGGTCTTAGATGCAAGCAGCAATTCCTTGTTCATTCTCAAAATCTGCTGACCAGAAACCACTTCACTGCTCTTGCACACCTACAGAATGCCTGCTGTAGATATGGTATGTTCCCAGAGATCTGTGTTATCTGAGAGCAGAATACAAAGAAACCTCTCAAAAAACAGACAGGATGTTTTATATAAATTGAGTTAAAATATCTCAATTTTAGTTCAATATCCATTTCAGTCTTCCCTTGCTTGTCACTAGAGATAGCAATGACTGGCTGGGTTTATTGTAGTACTATGTGGACTGGTTAAGTAAAAAGTTTTTTGCACTAGAAAAATTGCATCTGAGAGTTTAATGCTGTATGGATTAAAGTTTAGTATGCTTGAAAATGAAAAGCAAGATGGAGAGATGCATCCCAAATCCATGTAGGTCTGTTATGAATGGAAAAAGTGAGACAGAGAGGGAAGGATGGAAAGTACATCAGGTGGTATGACAGCCTACAGTCATGAGAAGAAGCTCAAGTGTACTCTTGCTTGCTTGCTGCAAGCAGCCTTGATGTTCTGGCCAGTATGAAGGGGAGAAGAGCAGCTGGTATACAACCCTCGCTGTAGAGGAGCAGGTCCTAGTAAAGTGTTTTGGTTTTTTTAAAGAAAAAAAGTAAAATGAGCTTGTGAAAGTCAGTTGGTGCAGCATACTTCCCTTTTACGGGCAACCTCCCTTTTACAAGGAACAAAGGGGAGGTCTCTGATAGGAAACAGCATCTCTCTTGGTGGGAGGTGGCAGGAGCACTGTGAACAAGCCCTGTTCTTAGAAAGGTGTGGTTTTACACACACACACAAAACATTCTTCATTTTATAACTATGAGCACCACAGATGACGTGAAATGGAACCATTCACAAAAGACAAACACCTTCTTAGAAAGCACATACAAATTGTGAAGAGACTGCTCCTGGTGAAGTCAGGGGGACTTTTTTCCTAGTATGTTGAAAGGCTGAAATATATGGAAAAAAAGAAAAAAAAAAAGCTGTGATATATAGTTTAGGGTTTCATCTTACGGCTTTTACTTGTGCAAGTAGCTTTGCTGATTTCCAAAGGCTTATTCCATGTGGTTTTTTTCCTTAAGCTTAGGTTGCACTGTTATTTCCTCTGTTTTCAAACATAAAGGTATTTGGGGCTAGATCTTTCTTGTGTTGATAATAAGAAACACTTTGCATGCACGTATTTCAAGGGTCCTTTAATCTTTTCAAGGCCTTTTTAATTAAGATGACTTACTTAGTATTTGTACAGCACTTTGAAAGTACACGGAGCTACGTAAGTGCTAAGTGTTATTATTATTCAGCTCATTGTTATTATCTTTTACGTTTCGCATAAAACTAGCTATGACTTAGCTGCTGTTAAGCTCCTTAATTCTCAAGGAAAATTAATGTTAGAAAATGCTTTGACTTTTTTTTTTTTAAACTGCAGCACATTACAGCAGTGATGATGAGTGCTGAGCCAATGCAGACCCCAATAGCAGCTACAGTTCTTGAAGAACCTGTACACTTCTGAGCTGCCATGCTGAACCTGATCGTGATGCTCCTATCTGCAAATATTGACACATGATTTTTCACTGCTCTATCTTTTTACAGTCACCAACATTGATGCACACCATACATAAGCACAGATACACCCTTGGAGAATAATAATGATACACCTAACTTGTACTGGTGTCAGTGTTCACAAGAGGTATAGCACCCTGGAAGGTCAAATGGAATGTCCTTCCTGCAGGCATTTACATTATGCTTGTGTGTACATGTTTAAAGGATGGGACACTGCATCTAATGCTGTTGTAAGGAACGGGTTTCTGTACAAGAGCAAGATACCAGTTGCATTTGAAAATACATGCTTTGGAAGTTTCTATGCTGGACTGAATAATTCTTGCTGAAGTTTAAACATCTGTATGCTTCAGTATTTTGGAAGTCATTTTGAGGAGATTTTAGTAAAAATGATCTGATTTTCTTGGGAAGAGGTTCAATTTCAACTTCTTTCTTGTCCTGGGTTTGCTGAGATAGAGTTAATTTTCACAAGAGGCTGCGAAGGGGCTCATCCAGGACATCTAGACAAGGGGTTATCTGATGTGATATGGTCAGTATAGAACTGGGGGAGCTGGCTGGGGGAAGTATGGATCAGGGTTTGGAACAGTCTGAGCATTGGGTTCTGGGTCATGAACAATGGCAATTGTGCAACACTTGCTTTCTACATTCTTTTATTCTTAATATTGCTTCTCTCCTCATGTTAAGCTCTCCTGTTAAACTGTCCTTATCTCAGCCCGAGAGGTTTTACCTTTTTCTTCTAATTCTCCCTATCCCACTGATGATGGGGGGGAGGAGTGAGCAAATGGCTGCATAGTGCTTAGCTGCTGTTTGGGGTTAACCCCATGGTTGTGAAATTAGAACCTTGCTAGGGTACTAAAACAGATGCTCTACCAAGTTTCCCCTTGAATAGGGATAGTAATAAATAATATAAAAGTACAACACTTAATATGTCAATAAAGCCGTCTTTTTTTGTGAGTGTATATGTAATTCATCCACATACTCTTCCAATGTTTTGATGTAAATTCCCAATTCTACTATAAGCAAATATCTTGAATTAATAGAAGTGGATCACATAATTTTGTGAACACTTGTAAGGTAAATGCTGTGTAGCATTATGGATGATACAGAAATACTTGCCTAGTTCTTAGTTATCTTTTGGATTGGTTGTAACTGAAGGACCAGAAGAATGCTTTAGCTCTTGGAGTTTTTAAAACAAATGTATGGCAACAGATCAGGTACAGTCTATGTTTTTTATTTCTTAAATTAATAATGTTAATCCTACCTGTATGCAGTGAAGGTGAGGGCTCTTTATTGACTTACAATGAGACTTCATAAAGAAAGTAACATAAAATCTTTATAAGGCTCTCGATTCCTTGAGTATAAAGGAATAAGAAGTTACTGCCTAGATAACTTTCAGGAAATAGTCCAAGATATAAATAAACCTTACAGGTGAATGGCATTCATTTGTGTCTGTGTTGTATTATTCTTATTACTGATGTTAGTAATATCTGACACTTATGGAAAATCTTTACTCTGAAGATGTAAATAGGACTTTAAAGAGCTTATTTAAGATTCATAAAATCTGTGTGTGATATAAGTCTTCAGGCAAAAAAATTCAGGGAAAGCATTGCAGAGGTTTTCAGTGCCTTATTTAAATGCACAGAGTGAGTTTACTGACTGGGGAGGGGACAGGTTTTTTGACTCTTAATCTTCTGTTATGTCTAAAACACTTATGATTCCCTTTACCTCAGATGTGAAAATATTTGTCTTTAGGAATCACTACATTTCCTTTCCAATGCCTGTTCAAATACTGTTAGGAGAAAATGAAGACTAATGTTCTTAGAGAGACATGCTCACTGGAGTTATTGAAATGATCTGTCATGCTGAACCTTGGATCAAGCAGCTTTTATCATCCTTAATGACTTTACCTTCCCCAAGAGGAGGCTAGTTGTGTGGATATTTTTTCTCCTTTAGGTTAGGAAGGTGTTGTAACAGATGCCAGAACTGATATTTAAGGAACTATAGACAGCAAAACTTACTCAGAATGAAGGATGTGGTGAGGGGATAAAAAGCAAAAAACTTAATCTCTGTAGCTGTGTTAAATTTCTCAAAGGTTTTCTCATATTTTTTTCCTTTTTGTTTGTTTTTAAAGTTATGTTTCTTGAATTGCCACGTTTTATAAATTTGCTTTTCTGGGCTACTCTACCATTAAAACATCAACATCTTCTTTACTTTACCCTCTGTCATTGATCAACATTGGTTGTAGCAGCATCAAGTGAATGAAGACCAGAACATCGAACCTGCTATTTTATTTTTATTTCTGACTGGAATGATTGTTTGCCTTCATAAAAGAAGTAGAATTGAAATAAAATAATTACAGGAGCCTAGAATTCAAATCTTGTCTAGTGACTGTGCAGATTGCTGAATCTCTCTGGGACACCACCCCTTTCTCCAATTCTTTTCTTCAATCTTTTGTATTTAAATTGAAGCCCTTCAGGGCAGGGATTGCCTGTAATATATACTATTAGGCTTAGCGTAGTTGATTGTTTAGCCTAAACATCATGTTTAGTATTGTAATACACAGACCATAAAAAAGTGAGCACAAATCACAACCCTAATACAGGGATCTGTGGTAGGAGACAGAAGGAGCAAACCATGGCGTTGTACAAGTTTTGCACAGTTCTGCCCACCTAGAAACTGAAGACTGAAAGAACACACTTTTCCAAGGTCTCCTAGGCCTAACAAAACAGGGTAATGCAATTAAAATTAACTAAAAAACCCACCCTGAAGTGGGCATGGAGAAGTTAAATTTCACTAGGATCAAAACAGAAGTTTTAATAAAGCTGCACTCTGAATAAGCCTGAAGTCAGTGGCAGCAGAATAAAAGACAAAGTATTCTTATTTCTTTCTGTATGTATTTCTTGAGTATTTTTTTAGTTTGCAAGAGCACTGGGACGGCAGATTGTAAGATATTAAGGATGTAACAGCATGAAAGGACCTGATTTAGAGTTAAAGAAACCTAGGAGACAGGTTGTTGACACTGACTTTGAATTAACAATGGGGGTATATAAAAGTTTATTGCTTCCACATAGTATAGACCAGGTCTATCTGAGAATAAGACAGCTTGGTTTTGTTTTTAAAACATCATTTTTTGTTCATTTTTATTGGTACATTAAGCTGAAAAAAAAAGATTGGGAGTGCAGTACTGCTTTAGTATCAAATCTGAGCAGGATGATGATAAAATAATAGGCTTGTAATGGCTTCCACTTCAGCACCCACCACTTCCTAGACTTCGATTAATACTTAGAGCACACAGCTCATGTATCTAAAAGGCTCCTTATGAGAAGCCCACTACTCAGAAAGGCAAGCTATGGCATAGCTTACTGTCATGGTAAGACATTTAAATTTCTTCTGTTCCAGATTGAAAGGGAATCTAATATTTCAGGCAAAACACCCCATTTTCATATTACATCTTCCAGAAGGTGGTACTATGACTATCTTTTATCTTCTAGAAGGGTATCTTTTGATAAAGGCTGGAAACTTCAGTTCTTGATCCATGTATGGTCTGAACTATCTCTTTGTCTTGGTTTAGGAAGAAAAGGTTGAAGGATTCAAGGTCAAGGAAACGGGATTCTTGGCAATTTGTTTCTGACAACTAGAAACTTAATAAGAACCTTTACTATAGTATTTCAGCATGTCTGCCTCCAGTCCTGCACAGAAAATTATCTGCAGAAGGTAGAACTTTAAAATGTGTCAGGATGTGAAGGAGGTAGATTGAAAGCTTGAATTATGTATCGCTATCATTGACAACTGAAATTCATGTACAAACAAGGAACAAGAATGACAAGGACACACACCTCATTTATTTCCACTGAAACACTTGGTCTGAGGAGCTCTCAGAGGCATATGCTGAAGAAAAAGGTCAGTGGTTTTTTTGGGAAAAAGGAAATGGTCCCTTCTCAGCTGGGAAGGCTGGGCCTAGAGGGCTTTTCTAGAACCCACTTACTTAGAACCCCCTACAGAGATATTACTAACATGTTACCACTCTCCTCTCATCATAGCTTACTGGCAGCTATATGAGACTCCCCTGCACATATCCTTCAGATGGATATGTATATATGGATATCAGTCATATGAGTGGAAGACTTTAAACTCTAGTCCCAGCTTCTCTTGGTAGTCTGGAAGGTAATTTACAGAATCTACAAGCAGACAAAGTTCTCTTCTGATGTTCAATACATTTAAGTCTTTTTTCCTCTTCTTGTGCAGAGTATTTTGTCTGACTGATTTTTTATTCTGACAGTCTTCTGATTGTCCTTGTTCATAGATCAGCTTTCCTGTTTTTTTTTAAGAGAAACTACCTTATCTTTCAGGGTGGGTGAGATGTTTTGTTTTGTTCCAAAATTAAGTCTGACTCAGCCAGGTATGTTTTAGCATTACTGTAGTTCACTGTAGTTTACTGAAACAGGAAGATTATTTTTGTTTTGCATAGAAATTTGTGTATCATTAGTCAAGGGATGTGAGGAATTCTTCTAGCCTCAAATTTGTCACTATTACACACCCACACCCACAAATAAATTATTTCACTTCGCTGTCATACAATGAATTCAGGCTCTTAAAAGGTGCCAGACTGACAGCTTTGAAATCTAAACAGGTTTTTCTGACATTAGCCGTCTTGGTTCTCGTGTACTTCAACCTTTCTGAACCACTGTGGCTTGACTATAAGACAGCTTCAATTATACCTCGTATACCTAGGTATAACTTGCCATTTCTTAGGGTATTCTGTTCTTTCCCTATCCACAAGTGTCTCGATTACATGCTCTTTTTTTCTGTAGTTCATTTGAATACTGCCTCTGTTTGGACTCTATTGGATCACCTCTAATTGTAGTGCTGCCCTGTGGACTGAGTGAGCATGGCTAAACTGCCACGGAGTGCTGCTCCTGTCCATTGCAGTCTCACTCTCTGTACTCAGCCCCACTGCAGATAAACTTGAGGAGTTGGGTCTAGGCTATTAAATCAGCACCTCTCACAGCTGCCAGTGTCACAGAATAATCAGCTCTCAGTTATGCAGCGTAATGGCAGTGGTAGAATAGCCAGACAGAACCTACCTAAGGCTGATATAAGAGGTAAATAAACTGGGCAGTAAGGATATATTTAGTGCGCTCACCTTTGAAAGGCTGGTAAACGGATTCCTGTAGAGAACAGAAGCAGCTTTAAGGAGGCAGAATGGGGCCGGGTGCCAGTGGGATGAACGTTGCTCCATTCAGATGTGGTGCTGAGGCCAGGAGTGTTGAAGGAAGGCAGGGCCTTGTGAATCCACGCTGTGGGTAATCCATCCAGGTATCACTGAGACTTGCCTGAAAAAAAAATTTTGTTGAAGATATTATTTCTTTTAGAAAATACACTGCTGATCCTAAACAAAAAAATAAGTGGAAATGGACAGTCAGTCAATACTCCATGGCATTTTAAGTGAGGGAATTGTTGCTGAGGGAATGGGGAGATTTTTCTCTTTTGGGAACGATTAAAAAATGCAGTTTTATGAGAGGTATAAATTCTTGTTTGGCTGCAATAAACAAATTTTGCCCAGGGCCAGGGAGGCAAAGCTAAGCTAAACTTTCTTGTCTCCATCTCCAGCCATATCACTCTGCAGCTGCATAATTCTCTAGGGATAAGCTCATGGACACGCTAACTAACTCTCAAACAAAAAGCTTCATTCTTTGGTTTTGGCAGTGAAAGCAGCAAGAAGCAGCAAGGCAGGCATACAGGTTGTGTTGAATCCTTTGGGATGATCTCACCCATGAATCTCCTGGGGCTAGGACTGGAGCAGCAGTCTTGCATGTCACTGTGAGGTACCTTTTCCCAGCTCTGTTACAAAGAGTAACTGCATTCAAAATGGTCTTGCTTAGTCTGAGAAAATATCAGTCTGCTTGTTTTGGGCTCTAGTGTCTTGCATTTAGGTACCTAGATACAGTGTGATTGAGTGCCATGACAGTTTATGAGGGTAGTTCGGCCACAGACAAGTAAGGAACTACACAAGCAAGTGAAGGCTGCAAAATACACTATCTGACATGCATAAAGCTAGTGTGGATCCACTATAAAATGAGGTCAGAAAAAGTGGCCTGAGAATTAGTAACTCCACCTCAAATTTCTTATGTCTAGGCAGTTATCAAGAGAGCTGCAGTAAACAAACTCGCTAGCTCCCTGTGTCCTAATCTTCATGCTACTGTGGTCGAAACTGGGAAGAAACATGAAGCTATGCATGGATACGGTTTTGATGGCACTGATTTCTATAAACATTACAGAATGTGAACATCTATACCGATACTGTTGACTTTAGCCACATACAAGTTCTAGTAACAGTGAATGCTTTAATGTTGTTGGCTTTGCTCATTCCACCTTGACAAATTATGGATGATATGTTTAATTTCCCATTACGGAACCTGACTGCTCCTTAGATTACGGGAGAATTTTTATTTTCTTTTGCTGATGGAGAACTGAGGAACATTGTAGGGCTGTGCCCAAATTATATAGGAAGGTATGGCAGAGCAGGTAACTGAAATGAGTTTTAGCTGAACCCTATCTCAGTTCTTCCATGCGTATCTTCAACCCTGCATAATTCTTCCTCATGTATCAAACTCATCCAGCTTTACTTCAAGAGAGTAAAGGATCTTTTAATGTTTTGAGGTCTGAAAGACCAAGCCTTTCTTCCTTGCTTTAAGAAGATCTGCAGGGAAATGACAAGACACCGTTGGCTTCAACACTGAGATTATCCTCCAGGTACCCACCTTTCACAAAAGATGCAAATAGTGGTTTCCCTTGTATTTTTTATGCCTGAGAGAAAAAAACCCACCAGGATGAACTGTTTCAGCCAAGAGAGATAGAAGCAGTATCAAGAAGAAGCAGAGAACATACTTTCCTTCTCTGATGAGGATTGTTGTGCTCTCCCTGTCAAGCTAAGAAGCCAGGGACAGGCTGGTTCTGAAGACTGCAAGGGCATACACTGTCCTTTTACATTTTTATTTAGTCAAAAGATTTTTGTCTTTATGGTTTGATTAAGGTAATTATCAGCATGTCTTGACTGAAGCTCTCAAACACACTATGTGAGGTAGTTCTGTTTAATTCAGTACACACAGTCTGCCTTAGAGGCAAGGAAGGTGTAAATATGAAGTACCATCTCACACTAGTGCTCCATGGCCTTTTCTGCTTCTATTGCACTTCAAAGCTCTGTAGCTGTCTGGTCTTCAGCTGTCTTACAAACAATCTCTTCACCCACGAAGCACACCATGAGTTGTTTCACTGGAACCCAGACTACATTGTGTTCCCAGCACAGGTTCTTGTCTGACTTTACCTCTGTGGAACAGGAAGAGACTGTCCTCAGAGCTGTTTGCAAACTGTTCTGAGAAACAATGGCTGATGATTCATCTGGCATCATCATCAACAAACTCCAGACCTGCCTTTTAAGAAACCTTCCCAAAATAAAGAAAGAGATTCTTCCCAGACAAGAATCCTGTAAGTTTTAGTGGTGGATCTACAGGAGAGTAATCTAGGTTTAAGACTGCTTGTAATCAAGTGATTACATGTGATTGCCTGAGGTCAGGCAGTGAGCTAGTTTAACAGCTCTGGGGACCCTTGTTCCTGTGTTGTGCTCACATAACACGAGCACACTGACTCATCCATGTGTGGGGATATCTAAATGCCTACTTATAACGTGGGTATGCAAGTTTTAGTAATAAAGTCAGATCTGTGAGGTTGCAATTCTTTCTATGGCAATAGAACACTGTCATCACCAACATTTTGCCTTAAAAATTCTTATAGTTTGAAAAAGAAACTCAGATTCCTTTTTTTGTTTATGTTAGCAACACACAAGGTCACCGGTTTAAGGTGCATAACCTTTCAAAGTTATTTCTTTGAAAGGTTTCTTTGAGTAAACATTTGCTGGAAGATATCCTGTCTGGGTGATATCTTTTGCAAATGCCTGATACTATGCTACCTAAACAAACTTTTATTTGGTGAGCCAGTACAATATCTAAAAATGAAAGACCCCTGAGTAGGGAAGATTGATGGTATTTACCTTCTATAATTGCCAGCACTGAAAGGATAGTGAAAACTGATGAAGACTAAGATATATTAAAGAAGGAAGCCCGTACAACTCATCGAGGCTGTGAGTTGATGGAGATTACATATCATGGAATCATACATCTCAGAATAAAATGTATCTGGTAAGGAGAGCCTGCTTAAACACATAGGGAAGACATCCAATCAAAAACAAAACTGTGAATGTCTGCAAAATGAAATATATAAAATATTTACCTAGGGAAGCTAGAACCATGCTAAAAAAAACCAAGAAACCAAAACCAACAAAACCCCAAACCAAAAATCAAAACCCAATAACTCAATAACCAAACAAAACATGTCTACTGTGACAAAAACAAAAAAACAAAACCACCAAAAACCACCAAGCAAACAAAAAACAACCCTCCTGTGGAAAGACCACTAATATTGGACTGAAAAGATGAAACGAAGAGAAGTGCAAATGATCAAAGTAAGCCTTCAGCATAGTGATGCAGGGGATGCTTGTGGTTGTTAAAGCACACAGGGCTCTGCCAGAGGAAACTTTTCTTTTCTTTCTCTTTTTTTTCCTTTTCCTTTTCCTTTTCCTTTTCCTTTTCCTTTTCCTTTTCCTTTTCCTTTTCCTTTTTTTCCTTTTCCTTTCCTTTTCTTTAAGCTTTTATATAAAAGCTAGTTTTCCTTATTAGACAAGTGGATGTAAATAGTTGTCACAGGAGAAAAACTGAGTTCTTGAAACTCAGTTGATTACCAGCATTTAAAGATGTAGCATATTATTATTAAGCAGGAAACTTTATCTTAAAACCCCTAAATCCTTCAAAAACATTTTTTTCTCTCTTTCTCATCTTCTCCTCTTACACATCAGTAGATGAAGTCAGTGCTGGGCGTTTCCTTATGTTTCCTTAAATACCAAGAAGACAACAAAATATATTTAAATACTATACATGTTTTACTTCATAGAGGTGGGAGGAAAATGTACAGAAATGTGCCCTTTCTTTGGATGCCTCAACTCATACACCTTCCTGGAAAAGACAAAAGGGCAAAGAAAAAAAAAAACAAACCAGCCATGAGAAAAAAAACTTTGACGAAAGAAGCCTGCATTGCTCTGTCACCTTCCATGTCATATGAAAATACTTCTTCCAAAATTTGAAAGCATTTCGTAAGAGCAGTCAGAAGCTTATTGGTTTCTTTTTTTTTTCCCTTTTGAAAGCAAAGTTCCACCCTTGCTGTCTTTTTTTCCTCCTCTCTCT